>PVKA01021145.1:0-29091 GCA_004027165.1 Ctenomys sociabilis | reverse complement strand
GTTCTTAGTGGCTCTCTCGCCACGGCATTAGATCCCACCAAAGGACAAGAACTTTCCCAGGATGTGGGCCAAGTATGACCTAAGCGGCACTAATGCCACCACCAGCTCCTGGTGCACTTGCCAAGAGGTCAGTCCAACCGTATTTGGTGCTAAATTCACTGCAGCGTTTTGCTTCCCACTCACGGGATCATAGAAACTTTGAGCATAAAGGGGCCCTGTGGGTCATGGGGTCCAGGTCTCTGCCTCCTGCAGTGAGAACTACAGCAGGCTCCTCTCCTCTTCAGGGGCTACATCCAGGGATGCAGGACAGCACTGAAAGCTGCGGATGCTTTCCCCCACATACACATTTCCCTACACATATCCTGCATCATGGCTGTACCTTCTGCAGGGCAAGGTAGCAGTGAACCTGCTGTGGGTCTTTATCATTCGTCGTAAGTCAAGGACAGGAGACACATCTCGCTGTAGATCCTCACAACCTGAGCCCAGGAGCCAGCTCTGCCTCACATCAGAGCAGCATGTGTCACGGCAGCAGACACCTGGGTGCGGCCTGAGCTGACTGGGTCCCACATTTTACAACCAGATGAGCAAACAGCACCCGGGAGCAGTGACTAATTCCCCTATCAGAGCAGATGTACGCGAAGTCTGCTGGCCTCCAAGCCAGCCCCGCATTCCTGGGCTACCTGGTGGGGAAGGTGGCACGGCTCCAAACGGCCCGGCCTCCAAAGGCACCTGCCTGGGTCCCACCCCCAGCTCCACTCACCACGGGAGCCTAGCGAGTTTCTTGATGACTGTACCTCAGCATCTCCACCTAAAGTGGGGACATTTCCCCCTCACATTCCTATCCTGAGCATGGTAAAGTGCTCAGAGAAAAGCCCAAAATTTGCCATTCAGTCTGTCCCAACTATTCAGTTCTTCTGTTGAGACAAGAAAAAAGCTACAGGCAATCTAAAACTGAATGCCATGATTGCATGCTCATAAAACCTTATTTATAAAAACATGGCAGACTGCATTTGGCCATAGGCTGCAGTCCGCAGGGCCCTGGCGTAGAACAATGTCTCCAGTACTGGATACATGTAGGCTATACCTGGTTCTTTATTAATAATGTATGTGACAACTTCAAATTCACAGTGGAGATCTCCTTCATATGGACCAAGCTTCTCCCTTTGTGCAGAGGACTGTTCTCCTTCACCAAAGCCTCTCTGAAAGAGAGTTCTGGTTTTCCTATTGGCACAAATGACAAGAGGTCCATGCATGTGATTATGCCAAAACCACTCCACGCCCTAGCTCACAATCATCTCATCAAGCAGGCTTACCAGATGTAGTGGGAACTATGGAAACCTTTGCTTTTTTTTTTTTTTTTTTTTTCTCTGCAAGGTACCAGGGTCCCTGCCCCAAGCTACATCCCCAGCCCTTTCTGTATCTTTTTAAGATTAGGGTTTCATTAAATCTCAGAGCTTTCCAGAGTACTGGGATTACAGGTATGTGCCTCCAAGCCCTGATCCCCTCTGTCTTATTTATTTGCTACAGGGTCTTGCTATGCAGCTCAGACTCATAGTGATCCTCCTGTTTCACCTTCCCCAGAGATTACAGGCATGTGCCACCACACCTGGTTTTGGGGGCCAGCACAGTGCCGCACTGGCAAGGCATGTGGTAACAGGGTTTGAACCCCGGTCCTTGTGCTTGCCAGGCAGGCACTAGACCACTGAGCTATCTCCTCAACCCATCCCCTCTGTCTTGATGTGGTTCATTTACTTCCTAGCAGTTGGGTAGCTATAATGATCTATCTTGTTCTTGCTCCCCCTGCTTACTGTGCCCCTGTGAAGTTGCAGCTCTGTGTACCCCACAGTACCCCAACCCACCCTCTCCACCCCTGGCTCCTGGGGCCTGGCACAGGGTCAGGCTGGGGCTCGCTCTCCACCTTCCTCCACCTCTCGGAATGTCCGGAAGGTGGAGCAAAAGGTCAGGGTGGTCTCACACTCAAACAATGCTCCTTGACAAAGCAACCAGACTGCCGTGAAGCTCACATGGTAATTTCCCCTTTTATCCCTCTGAAGTCTTTACTTCCTGAAAAAGGCAATAAAAAGGCACCCAGGGCTTTTAGGCCTAATCTAGGAACCAGTTGCTGGGCAGAATGCAGCCTCCTCCAGACAGAAGGAAAAAATAGCCCAAATCAGAGTGGGTTCCTAGAAAAGAAATCCAACCTGAAAATGGGCTGCATAACTGCAGGAACATCCCACCCTCCTACAGCACATTCAAGGGCAATCAGCCATGAGACAAATGGATTTAGCAGAGACAGGGAGAAAATAAATAGCACAGCTCAAATGGTCACAGAAGTGAGAAGGGATCTCCCTAAGATAATTTAAGTTGTAGTTTAAAAAAGACTGCAACTTCTAGACACAAAGTTACCCACAGTTATGGGTACTTGTACAGCCTAGTTGTCTATGAGTTTAGTTGATAAGGTATAGAAGAACTGGCATTAAGGAAACCCATTCAAAGGGCCCAAAGAATGTTCTTAAACTAAACCTCTTAGATCAGCCATCAAGACAAACAAGCAAACCAAAAATACCCTCACATAAATTTTAAAAGCTCCTGCCAAGCAAAAGAAACAACCAACACAAAGAAGATACAACCTACAAACTAATAACTAGACTACAAGAAGAACTAAGACACATTAGACCCCCCGAAAAAAAAGCTATTGAAAAATGGGAAACTGAAATGAATAGACACTTCTCAGAAAAAGTACCAAAGCTGATCAAGTACATGGAAAGCATTCAGCAACTTTGGCCATTACAGAAATGCAAATGAACACAACACTGAGATTCCATCTTACACTACTTAGAAAGTGTAGCTATCATCAAAACTCAAGAGACAAAAACACTGGCAGAGCTGCAGGGGTAAAGGAGCCCTTCTACACTCTTGGTAAGAATACACACAAATTAGGACAATCACTATGGAAACAGTCCTCAAAAAAAAAAAAACCCTAAAAACAGAAATTCCATTTGACCCAACTATTCCCCTTCTAAGTATCATCCAAAAATTCTTTTTTTTTTGTATTTTAGGGAAGGGTCTACAAGGTGTTCAGGGTCTCGCTACTAGATCGGACTTGTAGTGATCAGCCTGTTTATAGCCTCCCAAGAGCTGGGATTACAGGGGGGCACCACCTCGCCCAATCTCAATCACTCTCTCAGCACACCCTGGGGGCAGGGCCAACAGGGCAGGCCAGGCTAGGCCAGGGGACGAACCCCTAGTCCCTGTGCCTGCTTGCAGGTGCTTTAATCCATTGAGCAATTTGACCAGCCCTCAAAAAAAAATCTTGGAAGTAGCCTGTAAGTTCATCAGCAGATGAATGGATAAAGACAACGTGGCTATGTACACAGAGGAGAACTGCTCAGCCATGGAAGAAGACAAATTTCAGTCCGTTGTAGAAAAGAATGGATGACCTTAATGCTCAGCAAAATAAAGCAGACACAGAAAGGTAAATACTACGGTTTCTCTTATATGAGAAATCCAAAATATACATAATTCAAAGAACAAAATAAAAGACAACAGGAGAAAAGGGTAGACTCTGTAGACAGGAAGAGGATACAGGAATAGAGGGAGAAGGAAAGAAGAAAGGGAGGGCAATGGAAAACACCAGTTCAATATGTATATTACCAACTCCCCAAGATGAATGTATTTATTACATGTTGCAAAGATGTACTAATTAAAGGGGGCTTTGTAAGTTAAAAACTTTTTTTAAAAAACTCAGATATTTAAAAAATACCCATGGCTTTCTCCTACAAAAATGAGCCACATTTTTACCTGTAAAGAACCACTGTCCTACCTGTGGGCATGTCATGGCTACCCTTCTGTTGTAATCACAGCCCAACATGCTAGAGAGTCACAAGTTTGGCAGATTTCCCCTGCCAAAATCCCACAGCTATTTCAGGCTCCAGATAGGGTGTGCCTCTCTCTGGAGGGCCTGCATTCTGCTTTCTTTGAATGTGTACAATTATGCCTGGGAAACCTCTCAACGCCTCTCACTCACTAACACACCTCAGGAATTTTTTCTCAGTGATAGAGTCGGTGAACCTGCCACCTGCCCAGAGGCTGGGGTGAGTGAAGTCTCCTCATCTGTGGGGATGCAAAAGCATCTGGGAATTTGGGGGTTTGCCTGGTGACAGAATCACAGAATCCATTTTTCCTCCAAGCCAGACAAAGCTTGGCACTCACAACTGTATAAGGGGCACCATTCAACCTTAAAACTGAGGAAGTACCTCACATGCCAATAATGAGAGGAAACGTCCAGGCTCGATAAGGCCAAGCCCATGGAGACTAGAGTGGGGCGGGCTGCTTGAGGGTGGGCTGCAGTATGGGCCAGGACTGTTTAGCAGGTATGCAGTTTCTTTTCTGAGTGATGGGAATATTCTAGAAACAGATGGACAGAAGTGGAGACTATACAACATTGTGAATATCCTAAATGACACTGAACTGTACACTTTAAAAGGGTTCAACTTATCGCAGTAAAGAAAGAGGTGGTAGCAGGAAGTGCAAAAGGAAAGGATAGAAAGAAGGGAGAGAGGGCCAGTCAGATAGCTCAGCGGACTACAGCACCTGCTTATCGATTGACACTGGGCGTGGTGGTGTGCTTGGGAGGCTGAAAACAGGAGAATCACTATGAGTCCAATCCATGTAGTGAGATCTTGTAGACCCTGTACTAAAATAATTTTAAAAAAAGGAAAGGGAGAAAAGGAGGAGGAGGGAGGAAAAAAATAAAAAGCAAGCAAAGGACAGAAGAAAAGCACTGTGTGCATGCAGGCTAAGGTGACGCAGAGCGCAGTGCTCTGCGAGTGGAATATTTAGTGAATGGATGCAGGAGTGATGGTGCATACTTGTCTCGGCACTCTGGGAGGCTGAGGCAGGAGAAGCACAAGTTTCAGCCCCAGCCTGGGCAATTTATTGATTTAGTGAGACTCTGAATCAAAATAAAACTCAAAGGTTTGAGAATGCAAGACCCTGGGCTTGATCTCCAGTAGTGGGGAGGGAAAGAAGAGAAAAAGAACTTCAAGGAATAGAACTTTATAAACATTTGAGAGAAGGAGGAGGTTCATTTAGATTCATTCCTGTCAAATGAATGAAACATGCAGGGCACCTGGAGGCTGGGACAGGAAGTGTGAAGTCTCTGCCCCGCTGAGGAGGAGGTGACAGCCCAGCTGAGGCATACGGGGGAACCTGGTCTTGGGCAGGGTGTGCAAAAAGGGAACAGCAAATGCTGAGGCCTGAGAAAAGAATCTCCGGCAGTGCCCAGGCAGTGGTAGGGTCCCCTGGGGAGAGGGAAGCAGCAGGCGTGGAGGTAATGATGTGATGCCCCCTCAGTTGGGCTTGGCTCAGCCAGTCCCCCTCTGTGACCACTGGGGGGCCTACAGTGGCTTCCGTTGCTACAACTCCCCATATTATAGATGGGGAAACTGAGGCTCAGCAAAAGAAGTTATTTGTGCCACACTCAGGTTCAAAGTAGCATTTCCTATGTGTCAGATACCATTCTAGGCACCAGGGGAACAACGCAAAGCCCCTGCTTTGTGGCACCCACCTCCTACAAGGTCAGACAGCCACAGCGCTGTGCAATCAAAACAGATGAACGGCTTCAGATGTGAGTGCTTAGAAGGAACAGCAAGGAAGCCAGTCAGAGAAGGAGAGAAGGGGACAGCAAGTGCAAAGGTCCTGGGGCAGAAATGAGCCAGGTAAAACAGGCAGGCATGGAAAACAGCAGGTAGGGGGTGGCTGAGTGTGGGCCTGGGAAGGTGGGCTAGAGTCACGTCAGCATGTGGCTGCCCCAGGAAAGCCTAGGGTTTATTCTCATAGCAGTGAAAAGCACTAGAATGTGATGATTAGGCAGGGAAGTGATCATTTTATCCAGAAAGGCTGCTTCCCACCCTTTAACCAGACCTCCTTATCTGTGGCCATATTTAGGTAAACATCCCCAAAGATCCCTTGTGGGATGCTACAGGAGGTGGGCTCAGCAGGAGGTCTTTGGGGCTGTGATATGGAAGCAGACAGTGGCATCCATCTGCTGTGCTTTCCTTCTGCTTCTTTGCTACAGTGATGGCAGCTAACCTCCCACCTGCTGTCATCCCGGATGTCACATAGCTGGCCACTGTTTATACTGTGCTACAGAGTTACAAAAACAGTCCTCTCTGAGTCTTCCATCCATACAAGGTCAAAAAATATCTGTCCCAGGAGCAGGGCAGAAGTTTCAGTTAGAGGGAGGGGCCAGTTAGGATACTCAAAAAGCCACTTAGAGTCCCCTTAAACTCTCAGCAAGGATCTAAGATGAATCTCAAACTCTGCTAGAGCAAACAGGAGTTGGCATGTTCAGTGAATTCTACTAAAATAGGAGGGCAACAAACAGAAGCCAGCAAGAGAAAATCTGAATGGTTTTCATTTTTCTCTTTGGCAGTACTGAGGACGGAACCCAGAGTCTTGTGCATGCTGGGCAAGTGTGCTACCATTGGTCTGCACTCCCCACTCTTGGCTATTATTAAAAGCTTCACACTGAGTTTATGCCAGCTGTATAAATATTGAGTGAGAAAATAATTACACTGAACATCACCTGATTTTTCTGATTCTTCAGCACTTTTCCAGGGTTTGGGCATCTTACAGATTTTTCTTCTGTTTGTTGTGAACAATCCAACTGGAAGTGCAAAATGCCCAAATCCGCACTCAGCTCATGTTTTACTCTAAATCAGGCATGCCCAGCCGGCAGCCCACTAGCTCTGCACGGGCCCGGACAGCCAGCAGTGTGGCCCCACAAGGTCACACACTTTCAACATTATTATGTGGGGTTTTTCATGACTTAGTTGTGTGGTATGACCAGCCCCAAGGACCACAAAGACAACAACAGAATGCTAGGCGGGGAGGGGGCGGTGGTGGTTGCCTTACGCACATAATCAGTGAATCAAAACCATGTGCTCAGTGCAATGTAGGTGCCCATCTGTGATCTCAGCACTCTGGGAGGCTGAGGCACGAAGGTCACAAGTTGAGCCTAGGCAACTTGGTAAGACCCTGTCTCAAAAAAAATTTTAAATGGGCCTACAGTGTAGCTTAGTGCAAAGGCCCTGGTTCAATCTCCAGTGCGGCACCAGACCAAAAAAAAAGCACTTGTACAACTCAGTACATACTACAACAAAAATATTTCAACCAACCTACACACACTGCGCATGCCCACCACAACAGGTGGTTCTTTTTAATATGCACACATATAAGTTTTCTCTTTTACTTATTAATCTTGGGCTTCTTGTGTTGTTTTAATGATCTAGTAAAAGTATTCTTAAGCACAGGAAGTTTTGTTATTTATGTACATTTACTATATTAGATATTTTATCAGTGGCCCAAGGCAATTCCTCCACTCATTGGAACACAAAAGGATGACAAAAGGTTGGACACCCATGCTCTAAAACCCTTGGTTTTGTGAAATCCCTGTCCTCAAACTGAAATAGGAAATATTACAGATAAAATTCACGCAGACTCTCGCCTTGTTCAACACAAAAATAAGGTACAAAAGCTCTAAGGGAGCCGTCCAGGTACTGGCAACTTTCCTATCTTGACTGACTGGAGGCTTTAATTACGTGAAAATCCATGGCTGTGTATATTTTATTGCATATCCTACCCAATACAAAAAGAGAAACCAGGTGTGGTGGCCTCCGCCCGTAACTGCAGCACTTGGGAGGCTGAGGCAGACAGCCAGCCTTGGCTATGCAGTTCAAGGCCAACCTGACCCACACCTGGAGACCCTCTGAAAAACAAGAAAAAAGTACCGCTGATCGTGCCTTCCCGTGCGCAGCAGGGCTCTGCTAGGGACGCCACGCGTTTCTCTGCTAATGCCACCACCATCCTCGTCCTACGTTCCTGCTGAACCTCAGACCCCGAGAGCGGGGCACAATCCGGTCTGCAGCTGGCCCAACTGCAGGTAAGGGCTGGGAAGTCGAGGGGGCAGCAGCGCCTCCCAGAGCGCGGCCCGGGGGGCTCCCACGTCGCTCATTCAACCGAGAAGGAGGCTGCGATAAGGACGCGCGCCCTCGGGACCCGTCGCGGTGCCCTCTGCGGGCACGCGGGCTCGGCCGCGTCAGGGAACCGCAGGGCCCCACTCCCCCCTGCGTGCGCGCCGCCGCGGAGCCGCCTACCTTGCAGGGCGCCGGGCTGCCCGCGAGGCCCGCCCGCCGGAGGCGCGCTGCCGCCAGACTCGCTCATGGCTCTGCCGCGGGAGGCTGCGCTCGGCCGCCGCCGGGATTCCAGGTTCCGGCGTGACGTCACAAGGCCGGGCGGGGGCGCCAGAGCCACGCCCACATGGGGGCATCTGGGCGGGTAGGTGCCTGGGGTCGCCGGGTACGAGGACACCTGTCCCGGCTTCCTGGTTGAAGACAACGAAAGGGACTAAGTCACTGTAAATACATTCTGCATGTCTTAGCGCCCCGAAGCTGGCCGCCGGCAACGGGGAGGGGAGGGGTGGGGGGGAGGTGGGGAAGATTTGCACAAAATGCAAATTCAAACTTTGCATCATATCCACGTTTCTGCTCTACCACTGCGCATTTGTCCGTGTGTAATTTCAACCAAAAAACAATTATGCAGGCGGCGTACACCTGTAGTCGCAGCTACTCAGAGGCCAAGGCAGGAGTATGGCTCCAATGAAGCAGTTCTAAGCCACCCTGGTAATATAGCAAGATCCCATCTTATAAAAAAAGTAAAAATAATTACCAGCCATAAAGAAGTGATTAAGTAAATATATACCTGGGGGAATGTGGGTCATTCTGTGCAGAACTCTAAGCCATTTATGTAGCCACTTAAGGAGAGGGCAATAAGTGCTCACATCCTACACATGGCTGCAGATAACACCATCTTTCCAAGGAGCCAGGTAAGGAGGGGAGGGTGCAACGGACAGGATACTTACTGGGACAGGTGATGATGGTGAGACTGGCAGGTCACCACTGTGGCCATCCCTTCCCCCGACCCAGAATCTCAGTCTAATCATAAAAACAAAATAAGCAGATAAGCTCCAACTGATGTCATTCTACATAATACCTCAGCAGTGTTCCCAGGAACCATCAAGGTCACTGGGCACAGTGGCCCATAATCCTAGCACTCTGAGATGCTGATGTAGGATGATTGCAAATTCAAATCCAGCCTGGAATAGGGGGTGTTAGTGAGATCCCAGGACAAAAATAAATTGAAGAAAAAGGAGGAGGAGGAGGAAGAGGAGGAAGAGGAGGAGGAGGTGGAGGAGGAGGAAGAGGAGGAGGAGGAGGAGGAGGAGAGGTGGAGACTGGAGATGCACCTCCGGGCCAAAGTCTACTTCAATCCCCCCATACAGAGGGGAAATAAAGTCAAGGTAATAACATAGTCTGGGAACTCCCAGCCAAGAGGAGCATGATGTTAATGATGATACTACATATATTCCTTGATAGGATTCTGAAATGGAAGTTAAACAAGTTAAGGAAAAACTATGGAAATCTACACAAAGTATGAGCTTTGGTAAAATAATCATGTATTAATGTCGATCCATTAAATTGTAAGAAATGTGCCACCTTGGTGTGAAATCTAACGGGGAAGAGTTAACAGGAAAAAGGGGTGTACCATCCTTAAGTTTTTCTGTAAATCTAAAACTGTTCTAAAATATAAGATGGTTTCATCTGTTTAGTAATTGTCTATCAAAATAAAGGCTATTTTTGTTGTGATCAAGGTTAAGGTCACTGAGTGGAAGCTGGGTTCTAATTATTTCCAGCATGCGCTGGACCATGGGTTACTCCCCCACCTCTGTCTTCTCAGCTCTAAATTGTGGCTGTTAAACTAAAATTTAGGTCTTAGATCTGTGATGACAGCAGCTCCTTGAAATGCCTAGCAGAGCATGAGGAGGACTTCACACTAACTTGGATATCAAGATCTCACACACACACATACACTCAAGCAAAAAAGAAAAAAAAAAAAAAAAAGCCTAAAAGAAAAGCTGGTGGATTTTAAAAAAATTACCAGATAGGGAAAGACTCATCAAGTTCAATCTAAACCCAGGAACTAATAGAAGCATGATAAGTTGAATACATAAAATGTTGGGGCAACCCACTGGAGTTCCCCTTCTGTCCCTCTTTCAGACAGAAAAAGCTTTCTTTCTCTCAATAAATACATAATCTGCTCTTCAAAAAACATGCTAAGTTCTACAACATAAGAAATGAGATTTGTACAAGAATATTCCTTGCTGCCCATCTTTGACAGGTGTAGACAAAGGAAGGGGTTTAGAAAGGAAGAATCATGATGTGTGTGTGTGGACAGTATGGTTGGGATAGATAACGCCGTGCTTCTACATAATTCTATGAGAGGCGAGATTTGCACTAATGGTGGTTGGACAGGATATTATGTCGGCTTCTAGTACTATGGACAACCACTAGGAAAATAACAAGGTAGAAAGTATTAATTACTGAATCTTTGATGTAATTCAGGTATAAAAAATAAGATACGCAAACAGCTACACTCTCTTAATTTACTGATAAGAGACATATGGTATAATAATGTCTGTAAGTATAATATCATGTATGCCCCTTCTATGACACCAAAACATTATGAAAACAGTTTGCAATGTATTAATTTATCAAATCCATCTTTTCAAGGTATCTTAAAACTGTCTCATTGATAGTTGTACTTCAATAAAACAAAAACAAAAATTAAAAAAATAAAGAATATTCCTTGCAACTTTGCTGATAGTAGCAATGATCTGAAGCAGCCTAGATTCCCATTGCTAGAAGACTAAATTCTGACACACACATGCAGCTGGTATGTAGACACACAGGGAATTCTGTGTATGTTATTAAGTGAAAGGAGCAAGGTGCACCAGGTAGGTTACTATGTGATAAAGAAGCATCTATGTATGTCTGTAAATATATCAGATACTTCAGGACAAGGGGAGATTTTACGTGGCTATCCCCTTTGTCATATTCCACAAATATATTATCTATTCGTACTCAAAAAGTATTAAATACCTTGAAAGACTGTGTCAGAGAGCAAGTGTCAAGAAACCAATGGCTATTTTGATTGTAACAGTCTCTTCCTCCTCTCTTCCTCCACCGAGCCCATCTCCCAACCCCCAATCCCAGCCTGTAGGTCTGGGACCCACGGGGGTGGGTGGAACTCAGTTCCCTCAGCAGAAGATGGACCAGGATGGAAGATGTCCAGCTGCTCCTCCTGCTGGCCTCCCTCGGCTCCTGGCTCTGGTGCTGGCCAGCAAAGGGTTGGGTTCCTTCCATGGCAGGGGCAGGACACCTCTTTGAGGAGGTGCCGCCACCTCAGGACAAGAATAATCTTTCAGGAAACCATCACAAAAATCTCCTGTTTTGCAGGCAGGTGGACACACAGAAATTCAAGCAGAACAGAGTTCCTAGACTCCATTTACTGCTTTCTTTCAAGATGAGACAGAGTGCCCTATCCTCTTACTTGGTCCTAGCAGTTTTGAGTGAGGGTACTAAGGATCGAACCTTTAGCACTCACACTGAGCTACATCTCCAGCCTTGCATAAGCCACCACAACCAGCACTTAACACTTTATTTTTATGGCTAGCTTTGTCTGTTTCTCACCCTAGAACATAAGTCTGCTGGGTGAGCACACCCACAAGTGCCCCTAGCTGAGCAGTCGCTTGGGAGAGGCACAGAAAAAGGGCTCCGCATTGCTCCTCCCCTGCCCCAGCGCCTCTTCCATCAGCGCCACAGACTCTCCCTAGGGTCCAGCCATCTCCAGCCTCTCCCACCTGGCCCAAGCCTCGTGCACGCAGCTGGCAGACCCAGCTTCTCAGGGGAGGAAATCGGATCTTGTCATTTCCCCTTGTAACTGCTCTTCTCCACTGGTTCCCCTCTCCTCCTCCCCCTCCTGTCCCTGACCCCACCTGGTATCCTGCACATTTTCTACCGTGAAAATACTTCGCAAACTGTACATTTCAAGTAAGTATTGACATGGGAGCCGTGGCTGTGACTAAGTAGACGTAACTAGGTGATTGAAAAATGAGCCCGAAAAGAGGTCATTTCAATACTACAATACTTCTGATCACAAATGGGTGGAGTTTTCCAAACTGATACGGTTTGGATGAATGTCCCTAAAAGGCCCAGGGGATCCTGTAAGAGGTGAGGCCTCTGTAAAAGAAATTAGGCCGGTGAGGGGTGGCCTGGAATGCATGCAGAGACCGGCCGCTGGCCTTGTCTCCCTGCTTCTTGGTCTCTGTGGGCATGCTGCTGTGGGCACCTGTCATAATGTGCAGCCTCAGCAACCCTGTCAACAGAGCCAAATGACCACTCACTGAACCCTTTGAAAGCATGAGCCAAAATAACTTTCTCCTGTTTTTCCCCACCTGTACTGTGGATCAAACCCAGGGGTGCTAGATCACTAAGCGAGATCCTTAGCCCTCTTTATTTTGTTATTCAGTGAGAGTCTAAGTTGCCCAGACTGAATCAACTGATGAATGGATAAAGCTGTGACCTCTTATACAATGGAATGTATCTGTCATGAAGAAGGATAAACTTGAGCCCTTACTAGATAAATGGATGCACCTTGAGACCATGCTCTTCAGTGAAATAAACCAAACACATGCTTAAGTATCAGATTGTTTCTCAGGTATGAGAAACCAAAAGGGTAAATAAGGACTGAAATGTGTAATATATATTGGGAAATGGGAAGAAAATATTCAAATTGGAAAGGGAACAAGGGGAGTGAGGTAGGAAGGCAGAAGGAACAAAAGAGAGACTACAAGAAACAATGGAAACAAAGGGTCTGGGAGATGGTTCAGTAGAATAAGTGCTTCCCTGGCAAGTGCAAGGGCCTGAGTTCAATCTCCAGTTCCACAAAAAACAAAACAAAACAAAAAAAACTTTTATAAATAAGGAGGGCAAGAGGAATTAAGGGGGAGGGGAATGGCTTGGGGGAGTATCAAGGTATAATATCTACAAATACAAGTTCCCTATATTGAGTGTGATCATTGTATATATCTAAAGTGAACCAATAAAGGCAACTAACGATAAGTTGCCCAGGCTGGGCTGGGCCTTGTAATCCTCCTGCTTCAGTTTCCCATCTATCTGGAGTTACAGATGTGCACTGCCATGCTCAGCTTAAATATTTCCTCCTTCTAAGCTCTCAGTTATTTATTACAACAGCAAAAAGTTGACTAATACGCTGACCAATTTTCTAGCTCTCCTGACACTACATGTCCTACAATTTCATGAGCTATTATGGTTTGTGTTTAGATGTCCCCCAAAGCCTTATGTGGTCACAGGACTCTTTCAGAGGCTGAAGCTAGTGTGTATGGTTGGTTTGTAGTGCAATTCTGGGATTAAGGGTGCTGGGGTTAAGGGCGGGTGATGGCTCAATCAGTCCACTGATTGGATTGGCACTGTCCTAATCCTAGTAGCCTGGATGTAATAGAAGTCATACAAAGACTGCTCGCTCTCTGCTTTTGCTGTCATCTGTTACTACAAACTCTTATCCCTCTGCCATGCACCACACCCTTCCTTGGAGCCAGTCATTAAGAGCAGAAACCTCCATAAACTCTGAGCAAAATAAGCTTTTAATTTGGATATCGGGTATTTTTTTCTTAGGAATGAAAAACTAAGACATTAGCCTTATCTTTTTTTTTTTTTTTTCTTGGTAGAACCAGGATTGAACTCAGGCCCTTGCACTTGCCAAGGAAACATTTACTCTGCTGAGTCATCTCCCTGGCCCCATTTTATTTTTAGGAATGTACCTTCAGAAAAATAGAATGTCTGACTATGAAGAATTAAAAGGAGGAGGATGAACCAGATTGGCTGTGCATGACTGTAATCCCAGAATTGAGGGTGGCCAAAGCAGGAAGATTCCAAAGTCCTGCCTGGGCAACTTAATGAGATCCTGTCTTATAAATAAATGAATAAATAAATAAATAAATAAATTGGACTGAAGATGTAACTCAATGGTAGAGCATCCATGGCTTTGATCCCTGGTACTACCAAAACAATAAAAAAGAAGAAGCTGTGATGCTGCTGGTGGGGAGGCTGGTGAGTGTTTTCCTGAGTCTGGATGTCCCACTGCCTTCACGTGCATTGGACTGTTTAGACCTTACCCTGATCCCACTAGGTAGGGACCAACATGCTCTCATTTTACAGGTGAGGAAAATGAGGCCCAGAATTCAAATATCCTCTCTAAGGTTGTCCAGCTAGTTGGAGACAGCTGAGATTTGAGCCCAAGAACTCTTGACATCGACATCTGTTTTTCGGAGCCTGACATTATCCTTCTCAGCAGTTTAAAATCTAAAACTTTAAACAAACGAAAGAGGACTGGCCAACTACAAAAAGTCAACTGAATAAACTTGGAACACGGACTGCCCAAGGATTCACACGATGATATAAAAAGTGTTATTTATTTACCAAGACAAAATTTTGATATGCAGTTCAAGCTGGCCTTGAACTCACTTTGTTGCCCAGGCTGGCCTTGAACTTACAGCAACCTTCCTCCCTGAGCCTCCGAAGTGCTGGGATTACTGGTGTGCACTAACTCATGTGGTCCACAATGTATTTAGCAAAGAAGAAATCTGAAACAGTAAGGATTTAATACAACTGTAGTATAACCACATGTACACGTGGCTATGCATGTGTGCACATAAACTGGAACACCACCACCCAGATGTGAGCAGTTACTGCTTTTCTGGATTTCCCCACTTGTCTAGAAATCTATGTTCATAACTGAGAGATGGAATTCATTGATTTGAAACATGTTACAGGACACCTGTAGTCTGGTGCTGTGTTTCCTCTTGGGTCAAACTCTGAATAGGCAAATACAAAGATGCTAAATATTAAGTGTTGTCATGACTATGAGCGGTAATAATCTCATGGTAGGAACATAGGCAAATCATTTCATCTGGCAAGTTCACAGCTTAAACATCTGCAGAATAAGTGGGTAATGGCAGGAGCGATTGTGGACCTGGGCTGCTACACTTCCCCGAAGTCTTCTGGGACTTTGGAGGGGCAGCTCAAATAACAGCCAGAATTTGGGGTATTACTGTCTTTTCAATTGAAGGCTGAAAGCATGTTCTGTCTCTAGCAATGAGCCAATAGATCCCTTGCTGTACGAAGAGTTTCCTATTTCCCAGGCCACAGTCCAAGACCTGGGCAGACCTGCAAGGGGGTGAAATCTATGATGAGACCCCAAGCTCAGAAAGAAAACATAACTAAAGTCTACTTTGCGGTGCTAGTGCCAGTTCTCTTCTTGCCTTATTCTGGCCTCCACTCTTCGACCTGGCTGGCTTACTTACTAGGTTTCATGCATGTCTGTCACAAGCAGTTGAAACAGCAGGAATAACCAGGGGCTTGAGTTGAAAAAGTACTGCTAACATTTGTAAAGTCACATACAGAAGAAAGCTAAGGTCAGAAGATGTCCAATCATCCTCCCTGCTAGAAGAGGCTCTACCTGGCAGGCAATTGTGCAGAGGAACCCTCTTCACACTCGCTAAAGCTCTACTTCGTCTGACAGGGTTGACGTACAGGCACTTTTTGATGTTTGAAACTTTCCCACATTGACTCTGAGTGCATTGTTGTTTCTTTCTAAATCCATTGTCAGTTAATCATTGGTGGCCTTGTCTCTCAGTACTGAGGTAGATTTCTCTGGGATTGGTCAAGCAGAACATGCCCCAGATTGGAAAGGGTGCTTATAGCTGTGAATGCCCATATCACAAAAACAGAGCAAGCCCAAATAAGCCTCCCAACATGGGATCTCAAGGACCAAGAAAAACAAAATGAATTTAAACCCAAAGTTAGTACAAGGAAGGAAATTACAAAGAGCAGAACTCAATGAAATTGAAAGAAAAAAATACAAAGAATCAGTGAATTCAAGAGTTGGTTCTTCAAAAGAAAATAGAAAAATTCTTGGCCAGTCTTATCCCCCAAAAAGGAGAGATAAGAAAAGCAATTAGAAATGAAAAAGGTGCTGCAGGCCTGCTGAGCTCTGACCCTTAACCCCCAGCATGCAGGTGTGGAGCTTGTGCTGGTGCCCGTGCAATCTTTAAAGAACTTAGGCTGGGGAGATAGCTCAGCAGCATACGTGCCGGCCTAGTGAGAGCAAAGTCCTGAGTTTGATCTCTGATACAAAAAAAAAAAAATTTAGGAGGACCCTGAGCAGCCTGGGGACTATGGAGAGCTGCGATCTGAGAGCCCAGCGCCTGCAGGCACAGTGCTTTCCTGGTGCCTGGTCCATCCATTTAAAAGCTTAGGAGCACACTGAGTGGTCAGCAGGACTCCCTTCCTGGCACCCTTCCAACCTTTTAAGAACTTAAGATGACTCTAGGTGGCCCATGGGATCCTAGTGAATCCCACCAACACCCTCCACCTACACTGCAGCTTTGTTGAGTATCTACCAGTCACTCTCACTAGTAGTGAGAGCCGAGGTGAGG
The DNA here is from genome assembly GCA_004027165.1 of Ctenomys sociabilis. Lineage (NCBI taxonomy): Eukaryota > Metazoa > Chordata > Mammalia > Rodentia > Ctenomyidae > Ctenomys > Ctenomys sociabilis. The sequence goes on along the minus strand of PVKA01021145.1, from coordinate 12,674 downwards.
CCTACCCTGTTCTGCACCATGGCAGAAACCTTACTGACACTCCTCACCACTCTCCCACCACTGCTAGGTCTGAGTGATTACTGGGAGCTTCAAAAATGCCTCCACGCATCCACAAAAGGTAATCTCAAGCCTTGAGTCCACCCAGAAGAGATCCAGGAGACAAAGACATACAGGAACTTGGAAATCATACACCTGAAATTTCTGAAATGACAGAAATGCAGAAGATGATATCCCAATGGGCACTGCCAAAATCAAAAAGATTATTGCGAGGCCTGGTGGTGTGCCTGTAATCCCAGCACATGGGAAGCTGAGGCAGGATGGCTGCAAGTTTGAGACCAACATGAACTACTTGGTGAGTTTGGACTACATATAGGAAAAGCCTGTCATAAAAACAAAACAACAATAACAGTTTTTAAAAAGGTGATTAACAACTATTTTTGTAAACTTATTTGCCAATAAATGAGAATTTAGAAGAAATGAATAGATTCTTAGATATGTATGAGTTACTAAAACTGAATTAGGAAGATTTTTAAACCTCAAATAATCCAGTAGTAGGCAATGAAATTGAAGCAGTAGGAAAAAGCCTATCATGGGTTGGGGGGAGGAAACAACCCAGGTCCAGATGGATTCACTGCTGGGGAAAAAAAAAAACCCATAAAGGAAGCTCTAACAGCAATATAACTCAAGCTCTTTAATAAAATTGAAAAGGAAAGAATACTACTAAAGTCATTTCTGGAAGCTAGCATTCCCTAATTTCAAAATGTGGAGAACCAAAAAGGAGAACTACAGGCAGTATCTTTAATGAAAACAGATGACAAAATCATAAATCAGATACAGGCAAAGAGAAGGCAGCAAATAAGCAGTAAGATCATGCATCATGACCAAGCAACATCCCAGGATGTAAGGATTGTATAATATATGCAAATCAATACATGTAGCATATCATATGGCTTCCCTTATATGAGAAATTCAAAGTATAAGTAAAGATCAAAATAAAGGATATAATATCCTTTAGTGTCTGCTTAGGCAGAACTCATCGGCTGGGGTTCGATCCCGGGCGTGCTGTGCCAGCCCTGTCCAAGGGGTGTGCTGAGACTGCAATTGAGACTGGGCATGGTGGGATGGGTCTGGAATCCCAGCACTTGGGAAGCTGAAAACAGGAGAATCACTACGAGTCCGATCTACGTAGTGAGACCCTATAGACCCAGTACACACTGTCCTAAATACAGAAATAAATAAATAAATAAAATAAAAATAAAAAAGAATCAAGATGTGTTCTGTATATGGACCATCTCCACACAATGAATGTAGATATTATGGACCATAAACATGTTTTAACAAATAAATAAAAATGAAAAGAACCCACCCCCCTCCAGAAAAGAAATGTAGGAATGTTATCTCAAGAATGTTTTTACTAGGTTCTGACAATTTTATTGCCCATTATCTCAATTTTGATGTTTGAAGACTGAATCACATCTTCTTTTGATAAGATTTAGTGCTCTTAGTGTTGTTGTTGTTTTTTTTTAAACAAAGGCCTTAGGAGTAGGGCTAAGGGTATTAGAAAAAAAGTATGTGTGTCAAAAGGAGGGTCTTTGATATCATACAGGGAGGGGGATGGAAGTGTATTCCTTAACACACATCAAGTGGTTAGACTGTCTAGTGGTATATGTGTGGTTCTTGCAGCTTTTCAGGTCAAAAGTGAATATTTTACTAAGGTTATTGCCCAGCTGCAATGCGGCCTCAAAGAAACAATGGTAAGATAACCACGATTCCCCATGTATTTCCTCTCTGACAATTCAGCCAAGCAGTTACTTGACTAAGGGAGGGCACTGCAGTCAAGCTCTAGCTACTTTCTACAGAGAAGGGTTAAAGGGTCCCTGTACTGGCTTTGCTGAACCACCAGTTAGAAGGGAAAGGAACGCATGATTCAGTTATTTGTTTCTTACAGTGGCCAGCCAGCTATCATTTCTGGGTGGGACGTAAGTCATGATTTGCAGTTGGCGTTCAGCAGAAGGAAAACTACTCAACCTAGAAGACACAAATTGAGGCTCAAATGCCTTTTTCTTGCAGAACCAGGGATTGAACTCAACAAATGCCAATATTAACATAACAATTATCCCTGTTGCAGAAGCCAGTTCTACTGTGAGAAGCCTAAATACAATTCCTTACTAATCTGCTGAAATGAAAGGCAGGATCAAACATAGTCGGACTCGCGATGGAGATCTTCAAAGGCTAGAGGACATGATACCTGGACATGGCTTTTACCCTGAGGATGATTTTATAATAATGGTCAGGTCAGGGTGGCACCAGTTTCTTCCTTAGGAAAAGCCTTATTATGGGCTCTCTTGTGAAATGGGGTGGGGGCTTGCAAGCCAGGGTATTGGCCTGGGCCATGCTTGAGTGCTCTGAAGATCTCCAGTCTCATCATTGTTAGGCTGCAGTTGGTTCCAGTCTTCCTCCTGTGAGAGGGATTTCCACCAAGGGAGCCCTCGATCTGTAGGCTGGATGTGGGGAGTAGCCCACAAATGGAGTATGCTCCTTATACAGCCTCCTGAGCATGTTCCAGCATGTTCCAGGAGTCAGATTTTCTGACTATTGGTGACACTTGGAAAACAAAGATGAGATGCACAGCAGACTGTATCATACTCAAGATAGATAGTAACTTCTTCCAGTGTGCAATCAGAAAAATCCCCTTGAGAGTAAAGATCTACAGTGAACTCATAAACCTGGTCAGAAGTCAATAGTTAACAACCGGGTCTTGTTTCTAATAGATCATAAAAGGCTAAACTATAGCAGCAATACTATCAGTGAGCTCAGATATGTGACTTTGATTTCACTTGATTTTCAGTTAAAGAGCTAACACAGACCTCCAAGTGGCTCACAGGAATATGTAGCAGATCTTCTGGCTAAGAGGAGGTGGTCAGAGCAAACCTGAAGCAAAAACATTATGGGGAGAGGCACTAGGGTATGGCTGCGGCCTGGAGGAGCAGTAACTCTTGAGGCCCTCGCAGCTCGAGCAGCGTGTGCCTCGTGTGGCCCCATGAATGCTAAGCAGAGAGGGAGGACTTCAGGAGACAGCTTGCTAGCACGTGAGCACTGCTGCTTCATGGAGTGAAGCCGGCTGTTCTTTTGTCACTGCCTTTGGGGTCCCAGCTGAGCATAGCCTCAACCGGATCACTCATTTGCAAACCGGATTGGGAAGGCTTTCTGGAAGAGTCAGAAGAGAACTCTTCAGCTTGTACTCTGAGGGCTGCTGGGTCTCAGCCGGAGGCCCTCAGTCCTACAAGAGTCGCCCCCGCCAAGTCTTTTTGACCCACAGCTGACCTGCCAGCCACACACCAGGCTCTGATGGAAGAGACACGAGAAGAGAGGGCTCCTAAACTGGCCACCAAAGTGCCATGTGAGCACAGGGCATGAGAGACCGGTGCCAAGGGTGGTGAAAAGGGATGCCAGTGGTCAAGGAATGTAGAAAAGTACAGTTTACTAACACACTGCCAGAGAGTTCCATTCTGCAGTGCCTATTAGGATGTCAAGCTTGCATGAAATAAATTTGTACACTTCTCTCTCGTTAAACTATTGCTCCAGGGGCCTTGGTCATAAACACTTTTTACCTTATTATGGAATACCTTTATCCCTCTTTCCTGTGGGCAGCTGGCAGTGTACTGTTTGATTTCCCACATTCTTTGTGCAAACAAGTGCAGGGAACACCCTCTCCTCAGAAATCCACGTGGCCACTCCTTGGCTGCCCCTCAAATGTTACTTGCCCCTTCTTGATGACCTGTTTAACACTTCCCACACTGCCCGGCCCTCTCTCTGTCTGACCTCTACCCTTGCACTATCTGGACCCTTTAATCATGGCATTTATCAAAATATACTGTCCTGCTTTTATTGTTCCTCCCCCCATCACAATGAGAGTTCTACAGGGACGGATTGTCTGGGCTCACTGTCACCTGTCTGGGCTACACTCCGAGCCCCAGCTCACACACTTTTTTTTTTTTTTTTTATCTAATCCTATTTCTCCATAGATGTCAGTTTTCATTGAATCTAACCATAAAAACAGAGCACTCCCCCTGGGTCTGTGGGCCTTCACTCTAAATGCTTCAGTGTGTGTAAACCTTGGACTAAATACACTAAATATACTTGGCATGTTTTTCTTTCATTAATCCATCTTTCTTACAGGGTGTCAGCTATGACCCATTATGCAGGATTGGAAGGGAACGCTCTCCCTTCCCCTGGATCTGGCCACCTACATATCCACCACCATCTGGAACATGCGTCCTTCCTGGCTCAGAACTTGCTGCCCCTCCCGATCAGCACCAGCACCAGCCAAGGGCCATCCCACCCTCCACCTTGGGTGCTCAGGCTTTCCACCCCCACCCCATCTTCCTGGGAGGAACTCACTTAGCTCCCTTCCCTGCCACAAACAGAATCCTAACAAAGACCAACAGTCCCCAGGGAACTTGCAGCCCAGTAGCCAGCTGTTAGGATACTAAGGCCCAGCAGCCTTTTCTGCAGGAGGGATGGGAAATCAAGATCCAAGCCCTTCGCACAGGCATCAGAAAGCTGTAGGGCCCCAGGCAACTGCCTCATTAAATGTTTATTTTTTTAAGCCAACTGATAATCAATTTATTAAACCTTAGCCATCTGCAAGGGTGATATCAACCTCTACCATGCTATGAAGGTGATTAGAATTAGCCAGCCTGAGGGACAGAGGCAGAGCCCAAAAGAGCAGTGTCCCCTATTAAGTAAAGGGAGCCTTCAGTGTACAATACATTTTTAAACTCATTTTTGAAGTCTCAGCCCCAAAGCCATGCCCAGTGCACAGTGACATCTTACGGCTGCACGCTGTGCACATCTATTCTGATGTCTGGCCATCTCACTCCAGGACACAGTTCAGTGTTCTCTAAGACTCTTCTGCCCTGGGCTGGAACCTGGTTTAAATTAGGAAATTATCTTTCTCAAATTCTCTTTCAATTTCTTACATGACTAAATCCCCCAAGGAGACACTGACAACCTAAGAAGGACAGGAAGACTTTACAATTTCAAAGTCACTTATAAGTAATATGTTGATAAGCATCATAATTATCCTAGTTCTCTGAATCCCAGGGTAACTCTTGGAAGCATAAGAATATTTCTGAACTCACGCTTGGTGCAGTGCCTTCGTGGCATGGCCAATCTCCTTGCTTGGAGGTGCAACTTTCTGTCTACCTTATGATAAATTCTACCCAGACTTCCACACAGCCTACAAGCCTGTGTTCTCTCATCCAGGGCACAAAGAACTGAGGATCGAGGCCATAAGGAGCAGATTCCTGGGCTTCCCAGTGATGTTCCTGGCTCGATGCTCATTGAAGTCCTCTGCTTAGCCTCAAAAGGATGGCGTGAGTCAGTTCATGACATGTGGGTTCTCATCCAGAAGCAGTCCTGGGTCTTGGAGCCCTCAGCGCGAGGCGTGTTCCTTACAGTGCTTCTCAGGGTACTAGTAGCTGTGCAAATGTCTCCTTTCACTCAGAGGTCCTTTTCCTTTGCACCTCGGATGAAATCAGCACATCCTTTCTCTAGGGATTTCAGGGTGTGCCCGGTGAGGGTAATCTTAACTCTGAATTGTCACCTCGAGGTCCATGGTGTCTTTCTATGTTTAAGAGCCACAATGACTGCATGACCTCCTGAACAAATTGTCGTGGTAGGGTGTGGGGACCATGGCAGTGGGATTTTTCAGGGGTGTGGGCTGGGGGGTCTGGGTCAATCCCTAACACAGCATGAGTAAGTGGGGATTTATAACCAAGGACTAGGGTGGGGTTCATGAACAGCAAGTTACTAAGATGAAACAAGAAGGGAAAGGAGATGGAGTGTTGGCTACACTGTCCTAACAGGATTCTGGTTGAAAACAGGCTGGGTGACCCGGTGTTATCTGTGGGGTTGAGGAGGAAGAGGAAGAGGAAGAGGAAGAGGAGAAGGAGGAGGAAGAGGAAGAGAAACTGTTCAGAATTGGAGGGTGATCAGATATAGAGATCAGGGTTGGGGTCCTTGCTGAACTGACAACAGGGCTTCGTGCTAAAACTAGATTTTAACCATTGTTAACTTCCTGTTCTTGTTTTGATATCTTGTACCACTTTTATTGTCTTATAGTGCTTTGTTTTTATCTTCATTATTATTTGTCTTTCCTTCCTCTTTAAAATAAATAAGTAAGTAAGTAAGTAAGTAAGTAAAAAAGTATAAAACTAGATTTTACAAGGGTGTGTGCTCAGGAGCCTGGCTAAAGTTTAACCCAGCAAGGAATCTACATCACCTCTAGCGCGGGGCTGGGACCAGCATGAGGGAGTAACCTGGAGCGAGACACTCGCTGTCCTCATCTGTTTTCTGCTGCTGTGACAAAAGGCTACACACTGGGTAACTCATTAAAAAACAGAAACTCCTTTCTCACAGGTGGTCTGAGATCAGGTGCTGGCGAGAGCCAACATGGCGGAGCGGGCAAATGTGAAAACTCAGGTCCCTTCCTGTTCTTTGAAAGCCATCCACGCTATCCTGGAGGACTCACCTTTACGCCCTCATGTCACCCCGATTGCCTCCCGAAGTTCCCTTCTCCAAGAAGGGAAACTATCAACACCTGAGTGTGGGGACTGTCAGCGACCCTTGATCTTGGAGACACCCCATCGCACCCTGTCAGGTTTGCAAGCAGAAGGTGGCACCTGAGGTCAGGTGTCTCCTTAAACTGTGTGCTCCGCTTGTTGCCGCCGGCCCCTTCCCTCTCCCGTCTCTGGCACCCATTGTCCCCTGGCACCCACCTGGCTCCTGGTGCTGTTGGGAGGACCCAATGACACTATCATCGCAGAGCCTCTGGCTGTGCCCGCCCTGCTGGGAGCAGTGCGCTTTTCTTTCTCTAAATATTTGTGTTAGTAAATAGCAACATTCTTTCTAATTTTGTCCCATGTTGGTCACATTAAACACACATGTACACTGAGTCTCCAAAAACTGGATATTTCTATTGTTTTAAATATTTTATCACATCTTCATCAGATGGCACATCATTTATGAAGTTTGATAAGTTTGCTTATTTTCTGTCTGCTGGTTTTGCAGCAGGAAGCAAACTCAGGATCGTGCACTTGACAGACAAGCATTTATGCCGCTGAGCTATCTCCCTGACCCGATAAGCTTGTTGTGGTACTGATTCTTAGGGACATTGTTCGCTTGCTTATTGCACTTCTGAGGACTGCTGCCAAGGTTACACATGCTGGGCAAGCACTCTACTTACCCCACCTGAGCTGCACCTCCCCGCCACGGGACTTTTAAAGCACCCAACTCAAGACAAGCACGGGGTGCCCGCCTGTAATCTCAGCACTCTGGAAGGCTGAGGCAACAGGCAGTTTAGTAAGACCCTGTGTCAAAATTAAAAGGGGGTTAGATGTGGCTTAGTGCAAAAAGCCTGAGTTCCATCCTCAGTGTTGAAAACAAGCAAACAAACAAAACACCAATACATATATATATATATTTTATACTGGGGATTGAACTCAGGACCCTGCACTTGCCAGGCAAGCACTTATTTGACTGAACTATCCTCCCAGCCTTTTTATTGGCTAATGTCTTGATAGTAGCCTTAATTTATGCATCTTTTGTTATTATTTATGATTACTGAGACTGGGGTCCTTTCTTAGAGCCAAGACTTAGGTTGATCAAATCTTTGCAATTACAGAAGAAGTCGGTACCAGAATAATCTGTAATCAATATGGAACAGAGAAGCTGATATGTGCTTCGGAAGTGTCCTAGGTCATCAAGGCTATGGCCCCGTACAGCTCTCCTGCCATGCAGTCTTGCTGTAACTGGGAATCTGCATTCACTCAGGAAGCAGTTTTCTGTTTTTTTTGTTTTTTTTTTTTTTTTTTTTTTTTTTTTCTGGTACTAGAGATTGAACTCAGGACCTTGTGCTTGCCAGGCAGGAAGTTTTCTGTTGATTTGAAAAATTTCAAAATGAGTGAGGGGAAGGAATAAGAGTATTTATTTAAAACATAACAGGATAGAGAAGTCGGGTGTAGTGGTGCACACTGTTATCCCAGCACTCTGAGAGAGAGAGAGAGAGAGAAGCCAGGCGACTGTTGGGAGTCTGAGGCCAGCCCTGCTTGCACAGGGAGTTCAAAGCCAGCCTGAACTACATATCAAGAGCCTGTCTCAGAAAGCCCAAAGCCAAACCCAATCCAACAAAAATGCAACACTATAGAGAGGCCAGGCCTGGTGGCACATGCCTGTAATCCCAGCCCTCTGGGAAGCAGAGGCAGGAACATGGAATATTCTCGCCCACTTTGTACAATTATTTTGAGATGGGCTCTTACCATGCTGCTAAATTGCCCAGACTGGGCTCAGACTTGTGAGCCTCCTGCTTCAGCCTCCATGAGTACCGGGACTATAGGCTTGTGCTACCATAGGAGATACAAGTGGTACTTAATTATTAAATGTGTCCCTCGATAGTTGGACAGAATGTAATATTTAAAATGTATATTCCTTCTTCCTCAAAGAGCAGGGTCCCTCCTCCCTGGATGAGGAACAAGGTGGCAGCGAGCCTGCAGACCACGACACTGGGACCCTTCCAGGGAGCCTCACCCTGAGCCTTCTTCTGGCTCTCAGCCAACTGATTGGGGCATTTCTTCTTTTTTATCTATTTATTTTTAATATATTTTATACAGGGTCTCACTACACAGCCCCAGCTCACAGTCGTCCTCCTGCTTTCAGCCTCCTCAGTGCTGGGATTATGGACATGTACCACCACTCCTGGTGCCCCCTCAGTGAACCCAGGGCAGGGCCAGCGCAGAATATGGTGCCAGGATTGAACCCCAGTCCCTGAGCTTGCCTAAGCCGGTGCTTAGTCCGCTGAGCTATCTCACTGGCCCTTGACTAGGTCATTTCAAGGTCACATACTGAAGCTGCTCCGCAGTGACAAAACTGGAAATCCACCAAGGGGTTCTTGGGTGCCTTGGGAAGAACTGGTGGCAGAGAAGTGAATAGGGGAAGAAATTTGCCACACTCGGGCCCCAGCATCTGTGGTGCTGAGGTTCACTGCATCGCCTCTAAGTGGACACTGGGCTGTGACCCTGACCCCACCCTGACTTCTCCGCGCCTGTTTCCCTGTTGCTAGGATTGGATCCCAAATGTCCCCCTGTGACCTGTGGGTTGAAGGCTTGGTCCCCAGCGTGGTGCTATTGAGAGGTGGTAGAACTTTAGGAGAAGGGAATCTAATAATTCATAGAGGACAAGGTTTGGAACCAGCCCAGGGGCCCATAGAGGATGAATGAATAAGGAAAATGAGGTGTATACACAATGGAATATTATTCAGCCATGGAGAATGAAACTGTCACTTGTAGGAAATGGGTGGAACTAGGGAATCAACATTCAAATGAAATAAGTCAGATGTACGCACGTATCACGTTTGCTCCAAAATGCGAAATCCCAAAAAAAAGTAGAAGGGAGACTGTCAATGAGAGGAAGAGAACAGAGAGAGGGGAGGGAAGATAAGGGAGGCAAAGGCAGGATGGGTATGATCAAAATATGTTACAGAGGGGCTGGGGAGATAGCTCAGCAGGCTAAGCACCTGCTTTGGCAAGTGCATGGACCAGGGTTCAATTCTCGGTCCTGCAAGTTGCGCTGTTCTCGCCCCTGGGCGTGCTGAGCTAGAGTCTGGGCGTGGCAGCACACACCTGTAATCCCAGCACTGGGGAGGCTGAAAACAGGAGGATCACTGAGTCTGAGCTGCTTAGAGAGATCCTGTACCAAATACATTAAATAATAATAATAATAACAACAACATCAACAACAAAATATGTTACAGAGCCAAGCATGGTGGTGCTTGCTTATCCCCACCCTCAGGAGGCTGAGGCAGGAGAATCATCTCAAGTTCAAGGTCGATTTGAGCTATATAGTAAGTTCAAATAATATAAATAAATATAGTGCACTACAAATATTTGTCTCAAAAGGTAGATAGATAGATAGATAGATAGATAGATAGATAGATAGATAGATAATAGATGTGTTACAGGCTGGTGCGAAAACACCACAATGGCTGAGTGTGCTAACGCACACCTACAATCCCAGCACTGAGGCAGGGGGATCAGAGTTCAAGGCCAGCCTGGAATACATAGTGAGTAGTTCAAGGCCAGCTTGGGTTGCATAGTGAGAGCTTGCTTAAAAAATCCCAAGAAACAAAAACAAAAAACTCCACGAAAGTACTATACTATTATTTATTACATTCAACCTGAAACATAGCAGCCAGCAGCAACAATAAGAGGTACTATCTGTCAGTGCCTGTGGCAGGCTGGCCATGCAGGTCTGCTTCAGGCCCCTCACGCCTTGCACTGGGATGACTCCACTGTGCCCCCGAACTGCACTGGCAGGAGGCTGGGGCATCTTGCCACACAGGTCTTTCCATGGTTCTGCCCAAGTGGGATCCAACCACAGGGACTGGCTTCTTCCAAAGTGAGTAAGTAGCCCAGGTCAGTGGAAGAGTCTTTCTGTATCCAGCCTTAAAAGTCACACAGGGATACATTTCTGTTTATTTTTTTATTTTTATTTTTTGGCAGAACCAGGGATTGAACTCAGAACTTTGCACTTGCCAGGGAAGTGCTTATTCCACTGAGCCATCTCCCCGGTTCCTAGGGATATATTTCAAGATCCCCCATGCATGCCTGAAACTGGGCAGTGCCGAATCCTATATGTAAGATTGCATGACATACACACACCTCTGATAAAGTTTAACAGATAAACGAAGTGTGATTAGAGATGAACAGAAGTTCACTGTAATGAAAATTTTCAGCATTGCCATCCTGGTGCCTTGGGTTCTTATTAGGTAAAAGGAGGGTTGCTTGGACACAAGCCCTAGGGACAAGGGTGCTACTGCGTGACTGGCAGGCATGGATGGGACTCACATCCTCAGCAGGAGCGCAGGATGGCAGGAGATTTTCCTATGCTGCTCCTAACAGTTTGCTTCTGAAGGTTTCTCTTTATTATATTTGGAACCCAACTGATCATGGGCAAATGAGGCCCAAAGGGAAACGCTGTATCAGGACTTATACAGTCCTGTGGGTTATCTAGGTCTGTCCTCTTCAGGAAAGAAAAAAACACAGAGAAGCGTGAAACCCAAGAGTCAGTTACATTCAACCTGAAACCCAACAGCCTTAGGGCTGTTTTGAAGGTTGGCCTTGAGCACCTAGCTCAAAGGGTTGCTGTAGGGATTAAAGACATTAGTATAGACCAGGCACGGGGGTGCATGCCTGTAATCTCAGCACCCTGTGAGGCTGAGGTAGGAGGGTTACAAGTTCAAGTCCAGCCTAGGCAATTTAGTAAGACCTTGTTTCAAAATTAAAAGCAAAGAGCTCGGTTCATTCCCCAGAAATAAAGACACACACACACACACACACACACACACACACACGCACATGCACACACACACACACACACACACACGTCATCAACACATAGAATGAATTCCAGGCCAGTGTGCCGCAGCAGCAAGCGCTTAGCGACGGGAGCTTCCCTTGCTATTGGGCCACAGTATGACACTGTCACCGCGTTTGAGGTCTTTCTCTCTCCAACCAATAAGTCCTTCAGAGTCATGTGCCATCCTCAGTTGGATATTCTTTTAGAATCATTTTAAGTGGTCTATGAATTTATGAATATAGTAGTGCTTATTCAAACTTTTACAGAAATGAATGCTGTATGATTTATGTATGTTTCCAATGACACAGTAATAAAAATAAAATATAGCATCTGCCTCAGCCTCCCACAGACTGGGGTCACAGGCGTGCGCCTCCCTTTTTCTGCGCAACTCCTTTCCCCCATCTGGGTTAGCGCCCCTTCTCTCGGTTACCTCTGGACAGATTGCGAAGACGGCCACCAGGGGGTGCGAGTGAGCAGAGCCGGTCCCTGCGGGCGTCTCTGGTGCTCGCACGCGTCCTCCAGGGAGCTAGGGGGATAAACAGTGTCTCGGTTATAATCAGTGCCCTGGAGCCTGGCCTCGACTCTGCTCAGCCTCCGGGGAGCCTGCCTGGTTGCTCTGGCTTCTTCACACTCGCGCTTTCCCGCCGAAGCGGACCGGAATTCACCACCTCTAACGCAGAGGGCGTCGCCCTTTCCTGTTTTTCTCCAGCAGGTTCGGGGAAGAAATTTGGGCCGAGTCAGAGGCTACTCAAGAAGTGAACACGATGTACCCGCCTACAATTGCGAGAACTGAAAATTCTTAAGCCATGATGTTCCAGATCTTAAGGGCATCTGTTGCCCAGACCAAGGAGGCAGAAAGCAGGGGTACTCCATCTCCCCAGCGCACAGGTGACACGCGGGGGCGGGGGGGGGGGCGCCTTCCTAGCCTTACACGCCAGGGGGCGCCGGCAGCAAGGCTCACGGTCTTCCCAGTCCAAACTAAGTAGTTTCAGTGTCTGCGCAGGACCAGAGGTCAGACGACTACATCCCGGTTCTCTTGGTGCCCAATTAATTGATCCCGAGCAAGTCCTCCGACTTGATCTGTTTCTCCATTAAAACAAAAAAACAAAAACAAAAAAAAAAACCTGGAAGATTGGGCTTGGTGGAGCGTGCCTGTAATCCCAGCTCTTGGAAGGCCATAAATAGGCAGATCACTACTAGTCCAATCTAGTAGTGAGACCCTGAACACCTTGTAGACCCTTCCCTAAAAATACAAAAAA
>PVKA01021144.1:0-39137 GCA_004027165.1 Ctenomys sociabilis | reverse complement strand
CAAGAGGTGGAGGAAGCCTTTGCTGTGAGCACAGAGGCTGAGCTCTCTCTGCCAAGGCATGCAGTTGGATGAAATTGTGCCCAGAATGTGCTGCTCTGCCCAGGCATAGGCAGATGGTCCTAGGCAACAGGCAAAGGGTGCTGAGTGTAGATGCCTCTAAGGAAGAAAGGAAGTCAAGGAAGCCTCTAGAAAAACCCTATTGCCAAACAGGTCTTTGCCATCCTTTCAAGGGCTACTTTCTAACCTACCCTGGCTAGAAGTCATCTCTCTTGGGCTGTCTAGAGAGAACTGTGGGAAGCTGGGGACATGGAGAGGCCTATGTAACAGCAGAGACAGAATTGGTTGTCAGTTTCATCATTGGCTGGGGCCAGAAGTGAGGCAGTTGACTGGAGGGAACATAAGCGGGGCTGGTCTGAGATAGACTGAGATGATTTGTGCACGAACTGTGCTGTCAGAGTAACAGAGTCAGTGAACCTGTCAGTGACCACCCCCTGCAGAAAGCTTGCTGGCTTTGAGAGTTTGTGATAGGCAAAAGCTCTACAGAAGTAAGAAGAGACAATTAAGCAGATGTTTACCTTAAAACCAAGCTCTAGCCGGGCATGGTGGTGCATGCCTGTAATCCCAGCACTCGGGAGGCTGAGGCAGGAGGATTGTTGTGAGTTCGAGACCAGCCTGAGCTACAAAGTGAGCTTAAGGCCAGACTGAACTGCATAGTGAGACCCTGTCTAAAAAAAAAAAAAAAAAAAAAAAAAAAAAAAAAAACCAAGCTCTAGCACAATGGGGCAAGCAAACAAGGCAATAATTTGAGATCCATGACCTGTTCTGGATTCAGAAGAGACAGATGAGTAGAAACCAAGGTAACTTTCAGGAGACACCAAGGAGGACCACTGTCTTGAAGGTCATAGTTTGGCAAAAGTAAAAAATTCAGTCAGTATACTACTTGTGACCAAAGTGTCTATTTAGAAAGGAGTTGGTCTTGGGTGGAGAAGGAACCCAGTTCAACTATGGTTTGAGTGGAATCTAGCCTTACAGCAGGGCCAGTTTGACTTAATCCAGTCGTTAGTTCACAGGGACTTTCCCTTGGTCTGAGACAACAAGAAACAAGGTGTGTGCTAGGGCTGCCAGGAAAGGAACTTTCCCTTCTCCCTGGGTAGAGGAGCTTGAGAATTCCTGTTGCTCTGGTCAGGTAGCTGGTGCCAGGCAGACTGTAGCTCCATGGGATGTGGGACCTCATGGCCAGTGTATGCTGTGGTGAGCTGGAAGAATTCTCCCAGTGTTAGCTGAGATGCTGCGTCCATTCTGACTTGACACATGAAATACTGCTAGATCAAAATATTCATTACTATTTTTATTATCATCATTATTACCATTGGAGTCCATTTAAATGGGCCTTTTGGATTTTATTTTTTTTACATGGTCTTTAGGGCTGCCCTTTGGAAAGAGTGAAAGGGCAAAAGTCTATAGCAATTATGCTAGGAAACAAAGGTCTTCAAGGAAATAGCTTCTCCTGCCTTCCCTAGGGATGATGGCTTGGGATGTCACCTTAGAGCAGTACCAATGGCCAGATACTTCTTTTTGGAAGCAGAAGCCCCTAGAAAAAACTGAATGCCAGGTTTTGGAGGCCAGTGAATATGCTCAGAAAGAGAACGGATAATCTCATCCAAACAAATGGTTTGATTTGTTTTTTGGGTTGTCTCAACAGGGTGGGAAGTGGGTTCAAATTTCCTGTGTTCTGTTAAGCATGTTGCTGAACTCATCTGTGAGGCTGGAGAAAACTCACAAAGATGGTCCTTCCAGATTGTTCTCTAACTTTTAAGATAGAGAGGCAGCCCCAACTGCCACCAGCAGGCTGCCTGTGGGTGGTGCTGGGAGAAGCGCAGTGTTCTTGGCTAAAGCATCCTTCCCCGCCATGTGATCTGCTCCCTCCGGGGATGAGGAAGACACAGTGCAGTCTCAGCTCCCCTTCTTGAGGGTGAAGCCATCCCAGTCTGGTCTTTGGAAGCACTCTTTGTAGACAGAACCAGAAGTGCTCACTTATTTGAATAAAAAGTCACCTGCAGAGGAAAGTTGCTCAAATAGCTGGTTGTTTTCAGGAGCCAGTGAAAGACAAAGGTGGCACAAAAAACGCCCATCATCCCTTCACTCTCTTGTATTTTCTCTAGTGTTAAAATGCAGGTGCTGGGCGACAGATGAGCAAGAATGCTCGATTAAGTCATCTCTTCATAGGAATTAATCCACCAAACCCTCTCCCAAGGGCTTGAAGTTTTGGAGCAGAGACAAAGAACATGAGTGCATTGATCAGACTGGAAGGGGAAGGAAGGAGGCCAGGAGGAGGGAACTGGCTGTATTAAGTGGCTGCCATGTGTTGGGCTACTTGATGAACTCTGCACGGACTTGTCTAATTTAGGGATTCCCAGCGCTGAGAAGTGCAGAAGATGTGTCTTCAAGCACTTTTGTTCACCTACCTCCTACGAGGAGTTTGAGAAACCATGTGTCTTTTTAAAGTTAGTATCTAAAAGATTTCATCATATGCTTAAAGACTGCGTTTTCCAATATTAGGAGTTGAACACATCATATATTTGACAACATGACATCAGGTGGGGATCGATCATAATATTGCATAATGAGGTCTCATAAAATCAATTTTTAACTAACATTGACTAAAGAGCAAATCTGCAAGAAAAATGTAAAGTTTTTATACATGGGTTTTCTATGTTGAAAAATCTAATAGTCTCAGGAAACGTTCCAATTGTAGGCTAAAGCATATGCGCCACAAACCTATACCGCTTCAGCTATCCTGAATTCAGTCTCAGCATGAACTAAACACCTCATTAATGCAAAGCTTTAGACTAAGAAAACTGTATGAGACAGGAGCCTTAGGACTCTCTGATTTATCATTAAAGGAACAAGCAATCTAGTGTGCTTGAACTATAGCTAAGGCCAGGATTTGGGATGAATGAGGAGCCAGCTAATTTTCAGGTGGGTCTATTTTTAGAACAGAATATATCTATGGAATTAAGATCTCCAAGTTCTCTTTAAAATAATTTTTTTAAAACACAAGGAAAAAAATAAGATTTCTTGAAAGCAAGCATTAATATCCAACTATTTGTCCAGTCTTGCATAACTTTATCTATTAATTTGACTAACAGATTAGACATTAAAAATAGTTAATATAATAACCATTGTTGATTAGCTATTCCTGTTCTGAAAATCAGTAACATATGTATTGTATGTTTCCCTGTCATTTTTTTCTATTTGTTTTTGTTTCTGTTTTTCCTCTTCAAAATTAAATGAAGTTAAATTTTTAAAAAGAGAAATTCATATGGAACAAAAAAATTCTGAAAATAGATTCCTTTTAAACTATCTGTGTCTGTGGGAAGTCTTTGTGTATCCACAAGCTCATGCATGTATGTATGAGGATAACTCTTGCACATTATTCTATGACAGTGGGATTCCAAGGTTAGATTAATTTGGGAAATGCATGCCAGATTACCTAATTAACTTCTTAAAGGCTCCGTGCGAACCTATAAGAAAGGAACACACCCTTATTTAACCTATAGTCTTCCAAATGTCCTTAATTATTTTTGTTTTGTTTAGCACATGTTTGTGTTACAATAAAAACCTCTAGGAACAGTGTTATCTTCAGCATAATGAAATCAAGTTCTCTCTTATTTGTCCAGGGGTACACAAACTCTTTCTGTGAAAGGTCAGATAGAAAATATTTTATAGTTTTGGAGTCCTGTAGTATCTGTTGTGCCTATTCAATTCTGCAAAATCATACATAATACTTTAATTGAATGTGGCTGCGAACCAATAAAACTTATCCACAGAATCAAGTGCTGGGCTGGATTTGCCCTTCAGGTGGCAATTTGATGGTCCCTGCTCTAGGTCATTAGCCTTAAAAGACATGAGCCCAGGACTACATGGACTTGATTACTCAAATCACCTCTGTTAAAGAGAGCCCCCAAGAGGAGGTTGCAGCATGGGAGGCAAATCTCATCTCCTTGGGCATTTCCCCAAGGGCTGGCCTCTCCTTACTTGGTTGTCTCTGAAGCTAGAGAGAGTCTCTTCCTTAGCAGAATTGGCTCACCATCAACTCCACTGGTCTTTAATAAACAATAAATGTGGATCTCAAAGTCCAAAGAGAAAACATCTCCGCATAGGCCTCAGTTTTGAAGTACAAAGTGTGCAATAACTCTTTTAGCATAAGTCAGCACCCCAGCAGTTGGGGACTCAACTGGGTGGATGTAGAATTCTTTTTCTTGTTTAACAGCCTTGTCCTCCACTCAATAATTTATTTATCGATAATGCTAGTAATTGGACTGACTTCTTGTATGTTAGTTCTTCAGAGCTTTCAGAATGCTAACATATATGAACCTTGTTCTAGCCCCAAGTTAAAGATATTTACCCAGGAATGCCACATGTAAGCTGACCTGATTGGAATCCATACTCCCTGACAGGACTGTCCTTGGGAAGAGGCTAGGACGGTTCATTTCTAGACAAAATGAAACCCTAGGTATTAGTTAGAGGGTGGAGATTGCCCCTGAAAGCAGCTGTCATCTGGGGCAGTTGCCAAATTCTGCAGTGTTCATTAAGGCCAATCGTAAAGACCCTTTACAAAGGTCTACTCTGCATTGTTCACTCTGTAATAACATTCTTAAAATGGTAAGCAGGGATCAGATCACAAAGCTTAGAGATGTCATGCTAAGGAAGTCAGATTGGATACTGCAGAGACTGCAAAGAAGGGAACTCATCTACATTAAGAGAGAACTTTGAGGCAGCAGGAAGAATGGAAGGGAGGGATGGAGATTTTTACAATAACTTAGGAAAGGGGTTGGCTTTTGAGCTGAGACTAAGGGGAATGGAGAGAGGACAGTGAGTTCAAAAGAGAAGAGTCAAGCAGAATTCCTGTAGCTGGACTGGGGAGATGGCTCAGTGGAATAAGTGCTTCCCTCGCAAGCGCAAGGACCTGAGTTCAATTCCCGGTTCTGCCAAAAAAATAAAATAAAATAAAATAAAAAGAATTCCTGTAGCTATTTAAGTAATAAGTTGCAGTAAATATTGAAAATTAGTAAAATCAATTTGGAAGTGGAATGGTGAAATGGGCTTCCTTTGGGAAGTCTGAGAATCTTGAAACTCAGGAGTAAGCTAAAAGCAGCTGTGGCTCAGAGGGAGAAGGAGCGGGCCATGTGGTCAGGGATGTTAGTGCTCCTTCCACCTTTCTACACCAACAACTGAGGTTTTCCAATATCATGAAAGGAACAAGCACATGTACCTTTCATGTCTGTCTCTATTGCCCAAACTATTGACACCCTATGACCTTTCAGTGTAGAAATTCTAGCATTGCCCTTGCCACTAGCCATCAAATAAGATGCGACTTGGCTTTACTACGAAGATGGGTACTCTTAAGAATGAAGATCAGTAGCCCTAGTTTCTTGCCTTAATAATCTTTCTACTCCATATCCATTGCCACATACATGTTGTATCCAGTTGGAAACAAATGTGTCTTTTGCAATATAGAATGTCAACTACAAAAGAACAGCATCTTAGAGAAGTGTAGGTAATTTAGTTGTGACAGAGTGTTTCTAAAATAGGCCCTGAGACACCCTCTTAATATAGAAATCTTGCTCTTAGGCCAATGTCCTCTCTGCCCTCGCAAAGCCTACCAGGATTTAGTGGCTGTGGCATAGATCATTGTCACCTGCAATGAGGGGCCAGTGGCTTTTTGTCGCTGTTGAGACTTCACCAATTGTTTCCAAAGCACCTCAGGTCTTGGCAGGAAATGGCAGGCGCATCTCCCTCTGAGTCTTCTCTCTGTTACCCTGGTCAGTTCACAGCTGCCAGCCTGGGTACAGCTTTGTCCCAGCACAGTCACCTGATACCACCTTTGGCTTCATTCTTGAGCCACTGGACCTTGATGGCAAAATCAGATCCAAGTCAGTGTTATCACTGGCACTGCTGAAGCAGTCTGTTCTCAGGTTTTAGATGTTACTCTGTATTTGGCTTCTCTTTCCTCAGCTCTCTGCCTGATTTGCTCTCTGCCTGCACCTTCTCCCCTCCTTGTAGAATGCCTTCTACGGGGCACATTCGGACATGTTCAGGGCATGGCCCCAAGTTATAAGGACTCATAAACCATCTAGAGAAAGAGAAATATGCATGCATAAGGAGCACTGACACAGTTCTTTTATGGACATATAATTTTTTTTATGTTCCCAAATCATGTGTGTGCTTATATTCTTTTGTCTTTCTGTGCTTCTTTTTTTTTTTTTTTTTTTTTTTTTTTTTTTTTTTTTTTTTTTTTTCTTTTTTGTACTAAGGATCGAACACAGGACCTTGAGCTTGTCAGGAAGGTGCTATCTTGCTATCTCTGAGCTAAACCATTGAGCTATCTCTCTGGCCCTTGTCTTTCCATGTACCCATGTGCATCTCAGTGCCAAATCATATATATGATACAAGAGAGTGAAATATGTCTTCTTGGGAGTTATAGAGAGTCTTTTATTGGGTTGATAAGAAAGGCAAAGACAAATGAAAACGTCTATGTGACTGGATGGCTAAGAAATACAAGAAACCATTTATCTTTCACTAACACCAGTGAGATTTGTTTCGTTTTATGTAAATCTGTGGGGTTTTTTTTTTTTGGAGGGGGGTGTCTAGAAAAGAAGCCAGATAAAATATAAAGAGGTAGAACATATGTATAATTTCAATAACACTTGGGTCCCAACAAATCCTACTCAGAGACAACAAAGAAGTGAAAACACCTAAGATCTTGTGTTTCTGTTTTCTTCCTGTGTACTGAACTGTCCACATTGAAGAAATTATCTTTCAGGTGTTAAGGAAATAGCTCAAACAGCATTGCACTCAAATCCTTGCCTGAAAAGGGAACAGAAGTAGTCATTAAGGGCTCATTGACTTTATATATATATATTTGGAAGCTTCTGAGTTCTGTCTGTCCAAAGAACATTCTGCTAATAAGACAGACGGTTCATTAGGGATACTTGGTTTTTAAGGAAACAGGCATTGTACAAAGTGTAAGTATCTTACTCTGACAGTTGGGATTTTGCTTTTAGTTTGCTTATATTGAGTTCCTCTTTGTCCTGATTTTAAAAAAATCAAGCCATTCTCCAGTTCTTAGCAACACTGAGCATTTGAACACAGGCCTGAATGTGGAGCAGGGAAGAAAAGCCTTGAGGAGACAGATGGGTCAGGGGCGCAGGAGTGCACAGACTTGGCCTCCCCATGTGAACCAAGGGACGCATCAGATCTCCTTGGCTCATTTGCTCCCATCATCTGGACTGGTGTGCTCCACTGCCTGTAGTGGTGTTTAACTTTTTCCTTTGTCATTGGGGTCACTTACCAGTGAATGCCAGCACAGGGCTTTGGGATCAAACAGACATGAATTCCAGTGCTTGGTGAAACTCTGTCTCTCATCCACAGAACGAGCATGCTCATAGCATAAGGGCTATTGTGAAAACTAACCACTGTCAAGCACAGTGAGAAGCCAGCCCAAGGCCTTAGCTGGAAAGGGTGCCGTGCCAGAGCCTCCTGGCTTCTGGCTTTTCTGCTTAGTCATTGTGAAACTTTCTAATAAGTCAAGAAAATGTTTGTGGTCTTGGTCATTCTCATCTTTACATTAAGTAGGAAGAGAACAAAACAACTGCATCTTCTTACTGGGATGGCCACACCAGGAAATCTGCCAATGCCTCAGCTTCCCAGTCATTCCTTTTGGGGATGGAAGAGGGTGGATGGGGTTGGTGTCTGAAGAGTGAGGTTGGGCGTGTCTCTCTGAAGGTGGGCAAAGCTGTAGGAAGACATCCTGAATCCAGATAGCACATGGGTCATTTCTTTTGTGGTCTTTTCCTCCCTGGCTGCTACTGTTTAATGAGAAGATTCATTCAAGCAGACACAAAAAGCAACACTAAAACTGATTCTTTTGCATTCAGCTCCCAGGTGAGACTTTCTAAAATTCCATTTGCCTCTGGTTATCTTGTTCACCAAAGAAAGACTGGATGAACTGAGCACCCCTTAGTGTAATATTCATCTCTGATCTGGCCCATTTTATGTCCTTCTCTCTATTGTTCCCACACATTTTTTACTTGTCCTCTGAGATCTCCTCACAGTTTTCCAAACGTAGTGAGCATAATGTAAATCCTGGCCTCTGTTGATGCTCTTGCCCTGCCTGGAATGCCTTTTCTCTCAGCCTGTCTTAGATCTATGAGGCCATTGGAGCTGTTGTAACTTGGCTTAGGAGACAAGTACCACTGTTTTAGTTCAAGAAGGGTCACAATATGTCAAGCAAAGAGGAGAAGCAAGTTGAATGGGGAAATAATTGGACAAATCTTGGAGAGGTTATATATATAGCAAGGGTGTTCTTTTGTTTTTTCCTTTCAAAATAATAACAGACTTCAATCAGAGAACTGCTGTTCAGGGGAAATATTCGCTACTTACAAAAGAATATATAGAGAGAGGAGGGACTGCAAAAGAAATTGTAGAGAATAAAAAATTTCTTGCATTTCCAAAATCCCCAGATTACTTCTACTTTAAGGTGTATCCCTTCTAGACTTAAAAAGAAGTATTTGTGAGCTGGGAAAATGGCCCAGTGGCGTAAGTGTCTTCCTGGCATGTGTGAGATCCCAAGCTTGGTCTTTGATACCACAAAAAAAAGTAATGATTAATCATTTAAGGACAGACTAAAATGAGTTAAATCAATCATGTATTAAACATTTAGCTTATTTCCATTTTATAAACAAAATCATGAGCTTTTATTTTTTGAAAGAATTTCTCTAAAAATAGAAAATTATTATCAAGCATGGCTAATGGATCTAAAAGTGTATCTTGATTTACTATAGCTGTCTTACATATCATATATATATATATATATATATATATATATATATATATATATATATTGCCTGTTAGTCTGGCTATTCATCTCTCTTTAAGAAAATTAACCAAGTAGGAACTTACAGAATAAATAAATGAATCTGATGATGAAAAAAAATTTCAAGAGAGATGGAGGGAAAAGGGAAGAAAAAAAATTGAGCTGTTATGTGCTTGTACCAAATCCCCACGTGAATGTAATTGCATATGCTGTACTATGTACTGTTAAAAATAAAAAATAAAAAATTCCTTTATTATAAGGAATAAATATATATATATATAATGTTATAAGTAACATTATAATTTTTATAGTTCTGTTTGGTGAATTATACAGACAGAGTCATAATTTGGAAATGTTCATTATAAAAACAAAAGAAAGTAGAAAGATATTGAAAAGATATACTAACTCATAATTCCATTCCTTGGAGATAAAGCATAGCTGTACTGATGGCAATCCATCCCCAAATTGATTGAATATTTTTTATAGTATTTTATTTTATTTATTTATTTTTTTCCTTGGCGGAACTGGGTATTATAGCACTTTATTAGTTTCCTTCTATTTTCCTTTTTGCCCAAGTGGCTGAACTTTTGTCTAGATACTTGTGTGGTAAAACTCACTGTCTTCACATTCTACACTTTATCACTATTTTTCTCTGTTGTAAATGAGGTATTTCAGCAAAATCTAGATTAATTTTTACCTGACATGTTACAAATGCAAGGTCCTCTGCTACTCTATGCCTTTCCATCTGTATATATATGTATATAAAATAACTAAACAAACTAAAACAAACTTTTAGCCTCAGGTTCCTGACAACCCGTGGAAAATCGTGTGATGCTACCACACTGTGTCTGTCACCTCCCTCTGGATACAGAGTTCTTCTCACTGGGACCCTGTGCTGGAAGCTCCCATTCACCCACATCACCAGCTGTTTCCAGAAACAGAATTTCTCTCTGGAAAATTCTGCATCTTTACTCTCCCCTGTTCTTCATTACCTAACACTGTGACGGTGGGGACCCTCTCACCACCCTTTAGCTTTTGTTGTGGACAGCATAGTGATTGACTTCTGGTAGTAGTTTACTGCGCCAAGAGTTGTGAATCAGATTATCCACTGACCGAATAAATGACGAAGAAACAGACACATTATGACTTTTGTGGGCCACAGGTAACTTTGCCTTCTTGGGCTCTTTTCTCCATTTAAAAATGTCTTAAAATTATATTTTACAACTTGATTTGCATGAAGAGGATTTTCAAATTGTATGTTACAACTGTCTTAGCATAAAGTCATAGTATTTATTACAAATTTATTATTATTTTCTCTTTTCTTCTAATTTTATGTATTTATTTTTGATACATGTTCTCACTATGCAGTGTTCCTCCTGTCTCAGCCTGCCTAGTTCTGGGATTACAGGGAGGTGCCACCACACCTAATTTAGGGGCTGGCAAGGCATGCAGTACCAGGTTTTGAACGTGAGACCTTGCGTTTCCCAGGCAGGCGCTTAGACCACCGAGCTATCTCCCCAGCCCTGTTCTCCTAATTTTAAAAGAAATAAAACATTTTCATAGATCCTAGGCACTGCACCTGATGCATAAGGTGTTCATTTGTATTTTAAATGAGAAGAGTCAACAAATATGATTCTAGAGAGAAACTGCACAGAGGATTAGTCAGACATCTTGCTTTTGCACTATTTGGCAAGAATGTATTGTAGTACAAGAATCCTGTTCCCTTGTGTTGTCTTACCTAGGGGAGTGGCTGATCCCTGAGCTGCCTGTAGGAGGCGGCACCGGAAGGTTTGTTCTGCGGAGCAGCGAAGGAAGCTAAGGGAAGGAATGGGTCACTGAATCAGCGCTGGAGTCAGAGGAGGGAGATGGTCAGCTGGACCGGCAGGCAGGGCTTCAGGGACCTTGCCCAAGAGTTTGCATTTATCCTGGACTTAGGAAGGGTCACCTGTGGGGTGCAGAAGTACAGCGTACCCGTGTAGTATTCAGGTGGAATGCGGGCAAAGGACAAGCACGTTAAGCGTCCAAGCCCTGCCAGACGAAGCGCACTATGGTCTCTTTCCCCAACATGTTTGCATTGGCTGCTTACTACCTCTGACTGGGCTCCTTACATCTTCCCATCCGTAGAACTGTTTGCTGTTCCACACTCAGCTCAGGCATCACTTCCCCCTGGAAATCCAGGATTAAAATCCAATGGAGTCATCATGTTATTATTGGGTAATTACGGATAATTACTGAAGAAACTACTTATAAAGATATGAATGGGATATAAGAAAGCCAAAAGCAACCGCACAGTGTATGATAGCTGGTGACGCTGCTGCCTCCCTTGTGGCTGGAAAAGGCCAGGAAGAGAAGGTTGCTAGAACCCAGGAGAAAAGATGGTGCACAAAAGACCTCGAGGCCTCCCAACCCTAGAAGGAACTGCATCGTTTTTTCTTTTGTACCAAGGATCAAACCCAGGACCTTGCACTTGCCAGACAGGCACTTAAGCCACTGAGCCATCTCCCCAGCATGAAACTACATCTTTAAACAGGGGATACATACTTCCACCAGCCAATAGTGATGCTGAAAGGAGGACTCTCAGAAAAGTAGCCCTCAGCTTACTCTGTGGACGGAGCTCCTCTTTGGCCAGGTTCAAGAAGTAGCATCAGGGGTGGGAGGCTCATGGACCCTCACACATCAGCACCCAGGGGCACAGTGGAGTAGAGGCTGCCCTGAGATGCACAGGGAAGGGATTCCAGCACTGCCCTGACTATTGCCTGCCACTGCTAAGCCAGCAGCTTAAGTTCAGCAACACCCCATGACTGCCACTAGTGCAGCATTTTTCTGTCACCTCCTACCCACTCTGCCAGTCTGCACACCACCAAAGCCAAGCCTTATCCATCTTTGATGTGTCCATGTCTAGTACAGAGCCCAGCCCCTAGTAGAGGCTTAATGAGCTTTGGATAATTCCCTTACCAAGTGCAAATTTCATATACAAGCTTAATTTCCTACTATCAGCTGGTGCCATAGGGTGGTTTATGACGAGAAAGAACAAGTTTCTGCTTTATAGGTTTGAAGTTTATTTATTTATTTATTTATTTGTCTTTTTTTGAGATAGGGTCTCACTATGCAGTTCAAGCTGGCCTTAAACTCACTTTGTAGCTCAGGCTGGACTCGAACTCACAACAGTCCTCCTGCCTTAGTCTCCCAAGTGCTGGGATTACAGGCATGCGCCACCATGCCCGGCTTCCAGATTTGAAGTTTAAAACCCCCTCAGAGGACATGTACTTGTTGGTTTTATTTGTTTGTTTGTTTTTGGGTGGGTCAATGTGTCATCAATCAATAAGCATTTAACAATTTTTTCTATAAGTAACTAAAGTTTGTACCAGAAGTTACTACATGTTGGGGACTCATATTCGTTTTGTAACAAAGGGAATGCAAAACAACTGAAAGCAATGACATTATTTCCCTCAAATAGACAGGGTGGATCAAATAGAAAGATGTATGGGAAATTAAATTTACCAAGCAAACACAGTAGCTCAGAGCTCACAGCTGTTTATGATGCTGCTATGCTTATAGAATGCCATAATCCAGCCACCAGGCTACAGCAGGATGACTGAGGTGCATATTAGCAGGCTGCCGTGTCTGCTTGGTTTCTCCATTTTCACAGCCATCCCAGGGCACCTACTCCTTCAAGCTGGGCTCAGTGAAGAAGTAGGGAAAATTGTTGTGGCAGCAATTTTCAGCACATTCTATGATTCTCTAGTTCAATGCTCCGATCCTTTTGACAAGTGGCTCCCACTCCACCCTTAGTAATGTGACATGTCCCCTTGTAACCGGTTCTCAACCATGCATCTACAACCCTTCTCATCTTTTATTGAGGACTTTTGCTTTTACTTGGCTATGAATTTTCACCTCTTCCCTTGCCTATAAGTGCTCAAGGGAATTTCTGATAAATAATCCCTCTTACATATACCAGCTCCATACCTGTTGCCATAATAATTCCACGCTTGCTAAACATTGACGGCAGCAGTATGAAATTATTTAGCTTCCTCTGCATTCAGCTACTGATTCTATAGATGGATTATTCTGTTTCTATCTCCACAAAACCTGGGGAGCTCTGCACTTCATGAAAAAGAAAATCAGAAGTTTTGCCAGCTTGTTACCTGGTTCCTCCCTGTCTCCAAACACAGTGCAAAACAAGCTCCTGTTACCACACTGTACATAAATAGACATTGTTCTTCAACTTCAGAAATGTCCTTGGCACAGAACATATAAGCTTAGCAGCCACAGGAATTCTCTTCCTTCATCTTACAGACCCATGGCTGAGATCTTGGGGATCCCCTCCAGGAAAGGAATCTTTATCTATCTTGAGTACACTGTATTAGGAAGGAAATGAATGTTGTTTTCACAAATAGTCCCAAGAAACTGGAGTCAAATTCATGGACTTTTTTCCATGACTGTGAGGTTCTATTGCCAACCAGGGTCACTATGTTGCAGGAATCTGGGTGAATGGCCCTTCCTGGGGTTGTAAACTGTGGTAGGTCTTATTGCACTTAATCTTGAGCTGAGTGAAGATAGTTGTACTTCTTCTTACCTGCTCTGCTGCACCTTGCTCTGGGCGCCAGGCCCCAAGACACAAGCACAGATGGACTGCATCAGATTCTCTTTTTGCCCTAGCACATCCCACTGGTTAACCCTAGCAGAGATCAGGAGGTTGTCAAGGAGAAGAGGAGTGGTCTGTGGATCTGCCTCATTGCAAGGTTGCTGTGTTTTGCAACTGAAGGCTATACCTCCTGACCAGCAGTCCATTTACAGCTGACAAGCACTACTTACCATGCTGCTCCCAGCTCTGGGCATTGCATTATCTCTTATTGCCTGCATTTTTCTAAATGTTTCCTTTTAAATACTTTTAATTTAACTCAGGTTGGGGATGCCATCATTTCTTTCTTGTTGTAATCTTTACTAATACAGTGGTAAATCACTAAAAGTCCTGGTTCCCTGGAGGTCATATTAGTATAAAGGACAGAGAGAAAGAGAGGGAGACAGAGAGAGAGGTGGGGGACAAATACTGGCATGTGTGTAAATATTAGATAGAGATAAGGGCAAAACTTAAAAAAAATAAAAAGAGTAATAGGATGGATGGAGAGTGATTCAGGAAGTAGGGCTCCTTGAAGTGGCCAGGAATGCTTCTGATGAAGAGGTAACATCTGATCTTAAGTACCAGAGTGAGAAAATGAAGCTGTAGTGACATTTGGGGAAGAACAGGCAAGGATGGAATAGCAGAGAAGCAGCCCCAAATATGAAACTGCTAGAGCACAGCAAAGCTTGTGTACAGGGCAAAGTAGGACACTGGTCAGGGAGCAAGGGTAAAAAGGGGTTTTGGCTTTTGTCTTAAGGATACTGAGAAGTCAAGGCAGAGTGGCAGTGGTCGCTGTCCTAACAGGAACCAGATCAAGCAAGGCCTTCACTGAGGAAAATGTAACAACAAGACTATTTGCAAAGCCATGTGCAGGATAAGAAAACCACTCAAGGGCAGGGAAACACCAGGATCTAGCAATAGAGAGGTGATATTATCACCTTAGAAGGGGAGGCAGAGCTGTGACTGGCATCTGGGAGCAGACAGGAGCACGAGAAAGGGGCTACAGTACAGGCTGCGGCGGCTGATGCTGACTTCTAATGGCCTATTCACAGAGTATGTATGTCTGTGGCAGTGGCAATAGATACACAGAGTAGGGAGATGTAGAACCATAAAGTGTCCATGAAGTGGCTGGAAAGAAAGAACTGCACATCCCCGTACTTGCCAACAAACACAGTTTTCATAAACCTTAGCACATCCTGGACTCAAGTCTAGAACCTGAGAAGTTGGCCTGGGGGCCAATAAGAAGCCACAGGGCTGGTGGTAGAGGGTGAGGCCGGCTCCGCGGGGGGGCATTCATACGGAAGTATTTCACAACCCTGAATTTGAGAGCGTGGCTGGTTCTCAGAGCCAAACCATGGCTTCCACGATGAGAGATTCAGCCAGTCTTCCAGGCTTGCGAAACTTTCCAAAGTCCTTTTGTGGCTCTCCTACCATTGCGGTTCTGGTAGGAGAAAAAAACCCGAAAGGTCCCTGTTCAGGATTAGCCAAGGCAGCATGGACTGCACTGTTGTCACTGAGAGCCTTTGTGTAGTCCCTACTGACCAACCAATAGGTGCCTTGCCACCCCATGGTCCTCCTTTTAAAGAACCCAGAGTCTTATTAAGATGAAATTCTAAGGAAAGAAAATAATTCAGGTATTATTCATGGAAAGCAAATACCCACAGTCTTTTTTTGTTTCCTTTTCTTTCTGTTTCTTAGCAAGTCACATCTGAAAAAGAACAAAACACGGAAATACCACAAAGAGAATCATTGTCCTCCTGGTGAAGCTCAGCTGCTCCTCACTGGCATTTGTTTTCTCCTGTGGTTTCCAAATGTTTTTAACAGAACTCTTTTTTCCAAATAAAACATGCCACCAAACCTTAATATGTGACACAGGCAAAATCCACACAGCCACTTAGTATCTTTCTCGGGTCCTTTCCTGCCAGCATGAGCAGAAGCATGGGACACACGTGCACGTGTGTGTGTGTGTGTGTGTGTGTGTGTGTGTGTGTGGCATGTGCAAAAGTGTAATTTACATACAGTAAAATTCACCCATTTTGGTTGAACAGTTCAATGAGTTTTGACAGCCTCTCAGTGATAACACAGCCCAGACACAGAGCAGCTCTGTCATTCTTCAAATTCCCTTCTGCGGTTTTGAAAGGCAGCCCTCTCTCCTCACCCCTACAGCCCCTATTCTGATCTCTGCCTGAGAGCTTTGCCTTTTCCAGGTTACCACATAAATGGGATTCCACAGCACACAAGCCTCTGTGTGTGGCTTCTGTCATGCCCTGATGGCCTTAGTTCCATACATATTTTGGCATGAATCAGGAATTTGTTTCTTTTTATTAAACTATTATTCTCAGGTGCTTCCCAAAGTTCTTTAGCTTCTACTTTTTTTTTTCTCTGCATAGACTATAAAGCCCTCCACTCATCTTTTTTCTTTCTTAAAATACTGAGGAGGAAGCTGGCCACAGTGCTACACATCTATGATTCCAGCCATCTGGGAGACTCCAGGAGAAAGACTGCAAGCTTGATACCAGCCTGGGCAATCTGTGACTTAGCAAGATCCTATTTCTAAAAAAAGGAACCAACCACAACTGAGATGGGAGCCCTGGAGGCTCCATGCAGAAGCATGTGCAGAGCAAGGTCTGACCTAAGCAGTGGCCATAGCCAGGTGCAGCAGTGCACAACAGTAATTCCAGCACTCAGAAGGCTGAGGCAGGAGGATTGCTGTGAATTTGAGACCAGCCTGGGCTACAATGTGAGCTCAAGGCCAGCCTGAGCTGTGTAGTGAGACCCTGTCTGATAAGGGAGGAGGAAGACAAGGGGACAAGGTGGAGGTGGAAGAGGAGAAGGAGCAAGAGGAGTAGAAGGAGTATGAGGAGGAGAAGAAAGAGGAGAGGAAGAGGAAGAGGAAGAAGAAGAAAAGAGAAGGAGAAGGAAAAGGAAGAGAAGAAGGAGAAGGAAAAGAAGAAGAGGAAGAGGAGTTGGAGGAAGAGGAAGAAGAAATGAAGAAGAAGAAAAGAGGAGAAGAAGGGGAAGAAGAAAAGAGAAGGGGAAGAAGAGAAGGAGAAGGAGAAGGAGAAGGAGAAGGAGAAGGAGAAGGAGAAGAAGAAGAAAGAAGCAGTAGCAGCAGCAGTGGCCTCCTGTGCATCAGGGCGGCCTCACAGAGCTGGTCCATGCCCTCAAAGTGACTTTCGTAGACCTCAGAACTGAAACTCCATGGAATTTTATAATGAAAGGTAGAATGTGTTGGCTGCCTTTCCTTGGTGCTTTTTTATTTTTTATTTTTTAAAGAGAATAAAAATATTTTTAAAAAAAACAAATGATACAGAATTTCACTAAACAAAATAATACGAATTCAATAATGACTGTTATATTGCATAGTGCTGTCTTCATTTAGTTGTTCAGATTACCAGATATAAGCATGCAAAAATCAGTTTTTAAAAGTTATAAAGCAAATTAAAAGAAGAAAAGCATTTAAACATTAACCCCTTCTTTCAATAGATTAGTGGAAATCAGCAGTATAACAATTATTTCTAATAATAAGAAATCAGTTCTTATGCTGGAGAATGCAGATGTTCCTCCATTTTGGATTGGCTTGTATCCCGATAAACCTCTCATAAACTGAAAGTGTCGTAGGAACATCACAGTTTGGTGACACAGTCCACTGCTCTGTGTTTGCCAAGTGACCACATGGCTGGCTGGGATGTGGGGCTCCCCACCCTTGCTCACTACCACAAGAGAATATCGTACCAAAACTGTCTAGCCTGGGAAGAGTCAAGATACAGAACACAGACATGGTGAGACATTGTTCCTACTGAATACCTATTGATTTTGCACCATTTTTGAGTCAAAAGATCCTAAGTTAGACCATTGTAAATTATGAACCATTTATACAGGGGAAAGAATTGGTTCAAAACCAGACTTAAGATGCCAAAACTCTTCCAAAGGCAAAGTCTATCCCAAATCTTCAACCAAGCAGTCCACCACTGCTCATCTGACCACCCCACTGCATGGACCTTTTGACTCTCAAACCTGCCAAACTTCTGCCATATTACTGGTAAATAGCTTTAGCACCTTCTCAAAAGCCATCCTCCCTGCCAATACTCTTCCTCAGCATATTTTTGTTCTAAAATTTGTCAGATTTTACCTATGTTTTAATAGTCACTATCTTGGCCAAAAGGCCAAGAAGTGATTATTATTCTTGAATAGTTAAAGGCTTCTGTAGGCACTCTACCTTGTGAACTAGATGGAGTGTAATTATTTTTGCTTGTTTGTTTCGTTTTTGCTGCCAAGGACTGAACCCAGGGTTTCTAGCTTGCTAGGCAAGCTTTCTACCACTGAGCTAAATTCCCAGCCCCAGGATGTGTAATTGTTGATTACATAGATGTTAAAAAGAATTATGCCTAGTGTGTTGTATCATTCTGAGTCTCCCTGTTACTGCCTGTGTTTGAAATAACTACTGTTCTGTGCCCTATAAACTGAATCAGATTCTTCAGCTTGAGATTTTTGATGAAAGTGAGTTTAAAGTCTTGAAGCCAGAATTGGATCTGAGGGTGTACAGTTGCCATTTATAAAGAAGAAGATGTTCTAGGGGGTATTTTGCATCTGACCATTCATGTTGTCTGATGTGTCTTGAGTCCTCTTTTGACAGGCCTCAACATACACCAGGCTCACACAGCCCACTGCTGCAAGCTGGGGCAAGCTGCTCTGTAATGAACTGAAAAGGGCCTCATGGAGGTAAAGAATACTGTGCAAAGGTGGGGAGCTCACACTTCCTGAGCAAAGGAGAGGGAATCCATCGAGGAAATGATTCCTGCACTGGATTGCAGAGTCCAAGGGGTGCTCTAGGTGGACAGGAAAAAGCTGAGCTCTCTAGGAAGAAAAGAGGACTTGAGAGAGGGAGAAGCTGGTGGGTCAGCAAGCACTGTAGTGTGCTCTGGGCAGTGAGAAGCTGTGTGGAGGCACTGAGGTGGTGTAGAGGGCAAGCTGGGGAGGACCACAGGGTTGTGTCACAGAGCTTCCTTCACCTACAGCCAGAATGGGGGAATGAAGTACTTTGGGTGTAGGAGAGTCTGTGCATAATCTAAAAGATTCCTCTGGTGCCTGAGGCAGGAAAACCTGGGGAAGCCTCTGCCATGGTGCACCAGAGAGCCAGGTCTGAGCATGAAGAGATCATGGCAGATGGAGAGGGAGCCCTCCCCAGACACCTGTAGGACCCTGAATGGGGAGATGTGACGGGAGAGGAAACAGAAGAAACAAATGAGTTTACCCAGCAACCCAAATACACTGACATAGGGACCATTATGTCCCTTCCACAAGTGACAAATTTGAGTTTCAAGAAAATTAAAACTTATTTGAGTTTGTATTTAATGAATGATGGAAGCTATCCTTAAAACACTCCCCCAAACTATGTTTTGGAGAGAGTATCTCCAGTCTTCAGAGAGCAGTGTTTGGTGAACATACGGCCAGCAGCACTGAACACTGACAGGCTTGCCTCACTCCATCCTCCTTACTCACTCTTGCTTCCTACATCTAGGGACAAGAGATTTGTGCAATAAGATGTTTGCATTTGAGAGCATTTCAGCACAGCCTACCGCCAGCTGCCTTTTCTGACAGAGGTGTAGCCCCTTGACCATCCTCCCCAGCTGCTTCAGCGACAAAAGATGGCAGCGAGGGATTGATCCTTTCACCCTTAATCTTGTGGCTGTAATTTACAGCTGCCATAACTTGTGTATGGAGCTGCAGCCATAATATCATGGAATGAGCCGTCATTCAGTCTCCAGAGAAAGGAATGCAGAGCTCTGTTTCTTGCAGCTGGAAATTGCCTTAAACCCCACAGACAGCTGCCCATGTAGCCAGGCTGTGGAAACCAAGGCTTGCAAGCTCTCCACAACAAATTGATTTTTTCCCTTTCTTCCACTTTCCATATCTCCACTAGTGTCCACATAGTTTTATGTGCTAGAAGGGAATCAGGACTGAGTTATACATGCCAAATTGCGGGGGGTGGGGAGGTGGGAGTGTCATGAAAGAATCTTAGAATTGGTTAAATTAGAAGTAATAGAGCCTAATCAAGTTAGGAAACATTAGTTTGACTAGTTCTGAGGTGACACCTGTCACAAATCTTCCAGGAGCCATGGTGTCTACTTTCTGGTGTTCTTAAGCTTAGGTGTAGCAGGCTAGTAATTCTCTACCCTAGCCTGGCCTGTGATTCCCAGTCAGAGCAAGTGTGACAAGACAGTCCTATGCTTAAATTAAAATGACCCACTGAGCTCAGGGAGGAGACGTGGAAGCCCCTCAAGACCTGCTCCTATCCTACCATGGCAGATATACTCAGCATGTATTTCCACACAACATATAGACACTGAGAACACTTTATGCTTGTGGCATTCTCATTTAATTGTTACTGCAGCCCTGTAGTTAGATATTATCATTCTGATTTTATAATTGAGAAGTAAAAATTTAACCCAGACCAATAAAATTCCTCCAGTCAGTACTCTTGCCTCTGCAATTTACATTTTTTTTCAGGAGGTAGTATGGGATCTCCCTCTGTCTCTCCTAAAAATGTTTTTTTTAATTCTTATACTGTTATTGCATGTGTAAATCCTCAAATCAAATACACCTAAACAATTCTGAGATATTATTTACTTCTTCAAGTTAATAATTTCCTATTTGTATATTTGTAGCTTCAGATTTATAACTCACTGGGATTAGATAGTTTGGGTTCAATCCCAGCTCTGCCAATTCTTACCAATGTGGCTTTCAGCAAATAATTTAACATCTCTGTGCCTCAGTTAATGAAGATGGAAGTGGTATCTTCTATACAGGATTGCTTTGGTTGATAAAAAAGATGAATGGGTCTAATTCATGTGTGGTTTACTGTTAGAGTCACGGCTCCAAATGCACCATGCCTCTCTGTATTTATTCCTTCTATGGTCCTCTTGTCTATTTATTCTGGACTTGACTGGGCAACTTGTTTAGCCACTGGGCCACTAAAGAGTAGTATGGAAACAGACTCTTAATATGTGCTTATACCAAGGGTTTGTTCTCTTGGGGCCCTGAGCTATTTGGCTGCCTTGCTGGAGACACCACTTGGAGAAGAGAGACATGCCCAGCCAAACCCTAGCTGTTCCACCTGTCCCAGCTGAGGCAGCCCGTAGCTATCTTGGTGATTTCAGGCCAGCAGAAGAACCATCAAGCTGAGCTCAATCAACTCATAATGCTGTAAGAAATCAAAAAGTACATTATGCCTCTAAATACTGTGGTAGCTTATGTAGAGTGCACTTAAAATATTATCTAAAGTTTTTGTCCTTATTCAATAACTGTTTTCTCTAAAATTATTACCATTATTTTGAATAATAAAAATCACAAATCAATATATACAAACTGTGTTTCTCAACAGCTCGTTTTCTGAACAAATTGTTCTTTTCCTATAATATGCACAGCAATAATTCATTGCCTACGATTTTTATGGAATGATATTCCAGCTTACTTTTATAGTACATTTAAATGCTTAGATTTGCAAAGCAGAAACCTTAAAATTTTTCTTCATGTTTGGATTACTATTACTTATTGGGTAACCACCTATTTATTCACTTTCCAAACCTTTCAAGAATGTCTGGGGGAATTAGTGCTGGACCAGATCTCGTTTTGTATATTTGCTGACCCTTCTTAAAAGGCAGTTGAAAAATCCACAACACTACATCAAAACCACAGACTCTAAAGGATAAAAAGGGCCTTTGAAAGGTCAGCCAGTCTGAACTCTAGGTATGTATTTCATCTCAGCTTCCCAGGGAGCTGGCAAAGCTCCTGTTTATAAAGTTCTGTAAGCAACGTTCCCTGGGTAGCAGCCACCAGGCCCTTCATGCATGGCATTGCAGTTTCTAGGGAAACCCAGAGGCAATGTCCACTGTGTGCCATTCCTGAGGTGGCTGCATGCTGGGGTGCTGTAATTTATTGAGGATCACATTTTCAGCCATTAAGTGCCATTTGGTGGGAAGCCATTAGTTCCTGTTCATCTTACTCACAGTTTTTACATAAGGAAGTTAAAATGAAATTGTGAGGTAGGAGATTTTCTGCGCTCTTGCCCCACTCTTTCTGTCAGCGTGGGCAGACTGTCATCTTCTCAAGGACTAGTCTGCCTTCAATTCTTTACAGGACGCATGTATTTTAATTTTTTATGATCTCTCCCCCTCCATTTTCATCTTGTGAACCTCTGTGTGTTGTGTACAAGGTATGTGAACCTACAAATCATCCAGTCATAGCAGTAAAAGCTTCATGCCCTTACTTTTGAAATCAGACAGGAAGTAGAGTCTAACTCCCTAGATTTATCTGCTCTAGTCCTTTTAAGCTATAAATGTGGGAGGGAGCCAGAGTCAGGGAGGGGACAGGAAAGCTTTTTGGCTTGGAAATAAACATTCATAGAGGACCTCAGATTTATACTTCCAACTTTGCTTCCAAATGAGTTTATAAATACAAATGCAGACACAAATGCTTCTCATTCAACTCTAAGTTCATGGCCCACAATTGGGCTATTCCACTACTAGGGTCAGATGAATTAACTAAAAACAAAGAAAAAACTAGCTTCTGTAATTACCAGTGAATCTTATGCCAGTGCAAGTTTTTCAATTAAAAGTTATAATTTGTTAAATATGAACACTGAAACTGCCATAAGTTTGTAATTCCAGCTAAGCATTTGTGGAAGGCTTAGGATCTGCTCACAACTTCACAGGAAATCTTACAACAATTCAGTGAAAGTAGGAACGACCTCCATCCCACCTGACAGTTGAGTACACTAAGTCACAGCCTGGGGAGAACCGGGCAAAGGGAACCAGGCAACTAAGCCACAAGGCTGGGTTGGGAGCAAGAGCAGCCTGACTCCAGAGCCGACCTGCACAACTCTCACATTTGTTTCTCACTTTCAGGTGTGTCCATGTGTGCAAGGCCCCTTCTGATCTTTAAGACGCGTCAGGTGGATAGAGGACAGTGGGAAGACAAGGACAGGGGCTACAGCAGAAAGGAAGGACCCCGTGGCTGTGTATGTTGAAACACAAAACTTCAGCACTCCTGGAGCAGAGGTGGATGCAGCTGCCATTCTGGAATCTTTCCAGCTGCTTCCTGCCTTGGTCTTTGCTATGCTCCAGTTCCCAGGTTTGCCTCTCCCCTCCCCCAGGATTCCTTCCTCACACTGTTCTCTCCCTCTGGCCTGGCCCAGGTCTCATCCCTGGTGCAGACTCTTGCATGTTTCTGAATAAAGGCCATGCCTTTGTCCTGAGTCAGTCACAGAAACCCCAGGTTCCGGAATTCCAGCTCCCTCGGCCTCTGGGGTAATCCTTCTGGCCTCCATCTGGGGTGCGGAGGGGGAGTGTGGGAGTGGAGAGAACCTGAAAATGAGAGGAAGGCAGGAACACAGCAAGCCCTGTCTGCTCTGTCAGGGCCTGGTAACGAGTGGCGTGTGGGAGAGATGTGAGTTTCACAGCCGGGCGGTGTCATGGAAACCTGCTGACACTGCAGTTCATCCTGTGTGCAGTGACATGGAGACAATTTTATTCACCAGAACGCCAGTGAGGCTGGGCCACACAGAGAGGCCTGGTCATGGCTGTTTGAGTCAGGCTCCACAGACAGGCATGGGAATTCACAGTTCCTATAAAATGTGTCAGGCCTGAAAACAAATGGAGTGCAACAACAGAAAGATAAAGCATGAAATAAAACTGAATGCCTAATTAAATGTGTACATACCACGGTAGCATGCCACCTAGTTAGTCACAAGTCAACCCAGTAAACAATCATTGTATGACATGTGAATATGTTTCCGTGTGATCTTAGATGCTGGCAATGGAGACAGAATCATATGTGGGTGAGAATCCATAGAGGAGGGCATCGCAGGCAGGCACTGCAGACCCTTAATAGGGACACAGTGAGACTGGTTTCCACAATGAGCCCCTCCCATGCCCCATTAATCTTAAGTAAAATTCCAAAGATTGAAATCTTGGTAAAACTGAATGACTTACAGAGGTCAGCAAGAGGAGAGGGAAAGGGATTGGGCGTGAAGATTGGGCTCTCTCAGGGGCTCGACAACAGGCCACCTGGATCTCCTTCTAGCCACGTTTCCAGCTTCTTGGGGTTCCAGGAGCCACTCTGTCCCCTGCACAATTGCCAAGGCCTCCTGATGGGTCCTCTCTTTCCAGTCCTACTTTCTGTATAGTGTTCTCTATAAAAACAGAAACAGAGGTCATTTGAAATCAGAAGTCAGATGCCTTCAGACTCCTACGTAGACAAGACTCCGCCCTCCTCTTTCTCGACAAAGCCCAGTGTGATCTGACTCCTGCAGGCCACCCTACTCTAACACCAGTCCTGTTTTACTGGGCGCAGCCAACCCCAACCACTCGTATCTCTCTTTGTCTTTATAAGGGTGCCAGCTAATCCCGGCCACAGAGCCGTGGCCCTGGGAGCTCCTTTGCCTGGAATTCCTCCCCTAGACAGCAGCCCAGAAGCTGGCCCTTCAGGCCCTAGCCAGGGCCAACTTTCAGGGAAGAGTCCCCTGACTCACAGGGAATTCACTGTATCTGGGGATCTCACATGACCTTGTTGCACTTTTTTCATCCAACTTGTCACTGTCTGAAAATGTCTTTTCATGCATTTAATTCTTTCCTTTTGTTTAGTTGCTTGCCTGCCTCCAACCTACTAGACTCTTAAGTCCCACAAGAATAGAAATTCTGTAGTTTTCACATTGTGTTGCTTTGTGTATCACAATGTCTGGGACTTAGTAGGTGGCCAGTAGGTATTTGTGGAAAACATAAGTAAAATGATAGGTAGACTTCAACTAATATCTTCCACAAGAGTATAGGAATCACAGGGATTCTTTGAGGTTCTAAGGTTGGAGGTGAGCTAGTATTTCCCTAGATTCCAAGTAGCATCTGTTTTTGTGTGCATTTATACCCTTGCTAACTGCTAAAAAAAAAAGTGGTCATTTTCAATATGTATTATATATTTTGAAAAATGAAGCAACAGGTAGGCATTAACAGAAAAATAAGATGAAATGGGGTAAGATAAGCAATTAAGGTAATATCACAAAGTCACAGAGCTCTTCCTACTTTGCTGAAAGTGACCTGAAAATTCAACTTTGAGTTCTGTCCCCCCACAATTTTTTTTGACAGAGTCTTCCTAAGTTGCCCAGGTAAGCTCCAAACTCTAGCTCTCCTGTCCTGTCTCCCTAATAGCTGGTATTACAGGCATGTACCAGCTGAACCTTGAACTTAAGAGTAGACCATGATAACTTATCTATATTAAAGCCCTTTAAAAATATAATAGCATAAAAGTTTTCCTTACTAAATTTTTACCTGTTAGCTATAAAATACAGTAGCTATACATGGTAAAACATGTTTCTGACTAGTGGGACTGATTGTAATTGATAGCACTAAATTTAGTCATTGATTAGTGTTTATTGAACACCTACGCTCAAAAGCCTTACACATGCCAACAAACTCATGCACCTTTCTCCAGTGCTGCTCTAACAACCTGGTAGGGATCTTACTACTAAGAACACTTAGACAAACCCACTTTGCAGGAGGAGGGTGTAAGATAACATAGCTTAGAATCGGTGAAAAACTGGTATAAGCTTAATTTATAGTCACCTCAATAATACTAAGGTCCCTTTTCTTCACATTGCCTTCTTAGCACTGTTCTCTGGAGAAAAGCTTCTCAGTTCGTTTAAGGTTGGGGGGATTGGACAATATACATGGTTTTCAAAGATCTCTTTGGAGTATATAATAAATTTCGTGCTTAGCCAATCTAGTAATGTTGGTTGACACTAAAAGGAACTGCTTGTTTTTATTTTTGTCACTTAAATAAATAAATTCGTATTTAACTTAGTGTGGTAAAAGATGCCATTCTATTTCCCCTCCAAAATAATATTTCAAGAAAGTGGCATATAGCATCGAACAGTCTTGGTTTCTGGTCACTGGATTTGAGCCCAACTTCCACCTCTGTTTGTTATGAGATCTGAGGAGAATTAGTAGGTATTGGGCTTTGGTGTCCCTCTTTGTAAAATAACTTGCCTTATTTCACTGATGGCTCTTGTGACAATAGACATTATGATATATGTAATTGTGCTTGTGGAGTAGCAACACTCCTCTGCAGATGAAGATTGGGTGTTATCAATGGTGAAACCTTGAGACATACAGTTAGACTCTTACGCAAAGAAAGGGTGGGACACTATTACGCCTGCAAGATTAACCAGAGACATCATTTTAAGATCAAAATTAAATTATAAAATAATTCACACATTTGTATTGTATTCACATAATTTCATTAGATATTAAGCGATATTCCAATATAGTTTCCATAAATAGCACCGCCTTGGTGGCTGGATGTGTGTGCTCTAGATCCACTGCAACTCTGCAGTTGAGAGAAGAGGATGGCTGTGGAATTTCATCAAGGGAGGGAAGGATAGGGATGGGTAGGAGAGAGACCGGTTTGAGTCCTGCAAACACAGGGTTGTGTGACTTATGACTATTTTTACACTCCAAGTCAACCATGAAAACACACACACACAACAATTTACTGGCTAGAAGATGTCTATATGCTGGTCTTTTAATTTTTCTTTGCTACTTTCTAATTTTACTGTGATAACAACAAAATGAAACCATAGTACTTCCATCAGAAGTCAGCGCATGTCCATGAATAACTAACAGAGTGCACACCGTTTTCCCAGTGAAGTTTCAGAGCCAAACGTGGGTTGGCTTTTGTATATAAATTGCCAGTGTGCCTTTTCCATTCCAGAGGGAGCACTCTGAAGGGAACAGTGCAGCTGTATGAATAGCAGTCCCTCCACAGACGCTGGCAGGAGGCACACACTTCACCCCACGGGGTGGAACACCTTGCCTGTGGCCAAATGTTGCTGGATCTCCCACCATTAAACAAATATATGCATGTGATTGTGCTTTGTTTCCAAGTTTTAGGCTGTATAGAGTCAAGTATTTTATAACTATTAATGATATAATAGGTGCAGAGTCAAGGATGCCTTTAGATACTGCTTTTGATTAAACTTCCCATTGTTCATTCCTATTACATCTTTTACTCCTTTAACCTATAATAAATGCTAATATTTTTCTGAAGTAAATTAGCTCTATGCAGCAGTATTTTAGACAATGGATCTATAAATTTTTTTTTTATCTATTTGGTCTATTTATTTATCTATTTGGTCTATTTATTTATCTATTGGTCTATTTATCACATAGACCAAGTTAGTAATAGTTAACCTTTATTATGGGGGAGTACTGGGAATTGAAGTTGGGACCTTGTATTTGCCAGGCATGCACTTATGCCACTAAGCTTTCTCCCTAGCCCTCAGACCTTTATTATGTGATAGCCATTTTTCTATTTATTATTATCCTCATTATATACATTAGAAAAGTGGGAATTAGAGAGGCTGAGTGACTTTTCTAACATGCCTTAACTATGATTTGAACCTAAATCCCTAGATTCTAATGTTTCTTCATGGAAATAAGAGATAAAAACACTGTTCAAAAAGTCTTACTATTCCTTTTTTCCCCACAGAGTTACAGTCATAACTATTTCTGTGGATAGAAAATATTTTAAAGAGAACACTTTGTGTAAACATTGTACTGTCTCGCTATTGTAAGAACATGAAAGAGTAAATAAAATCTGAAAGTTATAATAGATATTGGGAAAAGGAAAGAAAGTTTTCAGAGGGAAACAACTGGGATAAGGGAAAGAAGAAAAGAAAGAAGGAGAAAAGAAATATGTACATATATACACAGGATAGTGTACTACTGACTTTTGCTGGTCTATTGAGAGCAACAGTTAATGCTTAAATTATTTTTCTCTCCTTTTAAATTTTTTATAACTTTTTTGATCAATTTTGCATGCTCATATCTGATAATCTGAACAATTAATTTGAAGACAATAGTATGCAATATAAAAACCATTGCTGAACTCCCATTATTTTGCTTAGTGAAATTCTATACAGTTTTTAGCTATTTTTTTATTCTCTTAAAAAATTAAAAAATAAGACTGGGCATGGTGGCACATGCCTGTAATCCCAGCTCTTGGGAGGCTATAAACAGGCGGATCATTATGAGCCCAATCTAACAGTGAGACCTTGAACACCATGTAGACCCTTCCCTGAAATATAAAAAATAAAAATAAATAAAAAATAATTAGTACAATCATGACACCACTTTTTGAAATACCAAGTAAAAGAATAACTCAGGAGGGCAGGTGAGATAGCTCAGCAGACTAAGCATCTGCTTAGGCAAGAGCCAGGACTTGGGTTCAAGCCCCAGCATCACATGCTGCATTAGCCCGCTCCCAGGTGGGTTGAACTGGCCACCGAGACTGGGCATGGTGGCCCATGCCTGTAATCCTAGCACTGGGGAGGCTGAAAACAGTAGGATCTCTATGAGTCCGAGGTGCATAGTGAGACCCTGTACCAAATACATTTAAAAAATAACAAAAATTCAGGAGATTATTTAGAGCCAAACAAGAGACCATGAAGGCAAATACCTAGGATTTTGTTTCATTACAAAAACTGCATTAGCTATAAACATAAATAAAGATAACACCACCCACTTCTTGGTTTATTCATTTAAATTTTAATTTGTTGTTCTGTTTCCACTCCCCCACCCACCCAGCTGAAGACTCTCAGTGCATTGCAAGCTGCATCCCAGATCCTTCTCCATTCACTCGGCTGTCCTGGACTGTGGAAGTCCGATCTGAATCCCTCGTATGGAAGCCCTCCCTACTAGGGCTTCATCTTTCTTCTCCATCTTTAGTTCCCTTTACTGGTCAACATTCAGTTTTACTTTAAATTTAGAGCAGCTCCTTGCTATCCAGCAGACACAGATCTTCTGCCTCTTTTCTCTACACTTTTGGCTCTGCAGTTATCATACTGAGGCATGCTCAGCCCTCATGGAAAGAACCTGCAAGACGCCCCCTCTTTCTTGGAGACAACAATGCTAGTGAAACCCTCATCTGACCTCCCTGACTTTCTTCCTATTCCAAATGACTATAAGAAGGTATCTGAGTGCCCAGGTATTCCTTATTCACTAAGCAGCTAATGCTCAGGGATGCCAAATATACTGCAAGTCCTTAAGGACAAATGTCCCCTCATGGGTTCTGTGTCCTCCAGATGTTTAACAAAATATTGTAGGAACATTAAGAGCTCAGTGTGCTCTTATTGGGTAAGGAAAACTGGAAATAGTGGAGCTTGGATTTAACAATCTTAGGTTTCTGGTTTGTAATGCACTAATTAGTTTTATAATTTTATTTAAATAATGTTCGGGGGGGGGGGGCTGGGGAGATGGTTCAGTGGAATAAGTGCTTCCCTGGCAATTGCAAGCACCTGAGTTCAATTCCTGGT
The DNA here is from genome assembly GCA_004027165.1 of Ctenomys sociabilis. Classification (NCBI taxonomy): domain Eukaryota; kingdom Metazoa; phylum Chordata; class Mammalia; order Rodentia; family Ctenomyidae; genus Ctenomys; species Ctenomys sociabilis. Next base: position 10,274 of record PVKA01021144.1, on the reverse strand, counting down.
TCCAAAAAAAAAAAAAGTTCTACAGCCAACCAGATAGCTCAGCAGATTAAAGCACCTGCTTAGGCAGACACAGGTACCCAGGTTCCATCACTGGCCTGCTGTGCCAGCCCCACCCCTGGGGCATGTTGAGACAATGATTGAGAATGGGTGTGGTAGCCCTCGCCTGTAATCCCAGCACTTGGGAGGCTGAAAACAGGAGGCTCACTACATAGTGAGATCCTATAGATCCTGTACTAAATACATTAAATAAACAAATAATGTTCTAAAAGAATCTGAGTATATAGCAGTAAGTACTGAGTTACAAAGAATGGATGAAATATTCATGCAATGGAATACTACTTGGTTATTTAAAGTATGTTCCTACAGAAATGTTATGATATCAAATGATTTGTATTAGGTTGTTAAGTTTATGTTGCTGAGCTATCTCCCTGGCTCTGAGACTTTTTAACCATTCTTTTAAGAAGAATCCCTTGTTTCTTCCATTTAGGGTATCCTATGTCTTAGTTCACTTTCTATATTTGCTGATATATGTATTTATGAAACTTTTCTAGAAAAGGGTGATAAGAGTTAATTCCTCTATCTACATTATGAATAATCTAGATTGCATTTTTTTGAGATGTCTTTGAATTTTGATGACACATCTCCTGGTCTTCTAGAGCCTACCTAGTGTTGCTGTTGAGAAAGCTGAGGCTATTTTGTTTCTTATTCCATGAGATGTGAAATTAAAGCAAAGGCCCCAGGAGCTGTAGGACATGCTCTTAATTGTCCTAGAGTGTTTAAGTTAGTCCTTTACGTTGTTTTGTTTTTTTGTGGTTTTTCCTTTTTACACCAAAATTTAGAAATCTAATAATATACAGCATTGTAGTAGGACATTCCTATGACTTTTTTTCTTGTCTCTTGTTTTCATTTATTACCCTTTTATTTAAACAAACATTTACTTGAGAGACAGTATAGCAGTAACTGATATGACATGACAAGCAGTATGTGTTTAGAAGATCAGAATGACAGGCACTCCAAGCACGGCCCTAGGATTACACATTGCTTTTGATCAGTTCTATAAGTGGCCATCATTTTCCTCTTGAAACTTCAGTTCTGGAAGATTTCTCTGTACTTTCTTTCACCAACTCCATCCCTTGTTTATTTTTTCTGTATTAGAGGTAGCTGCTGAATTTTGGAGGGGTCACTTATTAACTTTTTCTCTTTTAATTTTCATCGCCTTATTTTTTTTGTTCTACTTGTTGTTGATTTAATTATTTTACCCTTGACCTTTTCATCTCATGCTCAGCACTAAACATCACAGAAATGTTTGGCTATTATTATACTCTGAACTTGCATGAATTCATTCTCATTTTTTAACGTTATCTTTTTTCCTAGTTCTGGTTTGTTTCAGTGGGTGCAGCGGCTCTTTTCTCTCCCACAGGCTATGCATTGTAATTGTTCCAATGTTTCCTTCTGCCCCTTCCGTTATCTCCCACTCATCTGTGTTCTTTCAGTTGGAATACTTGTTTTGGGGCCATTTCTTTCCCAGTGGAAGATTTTGTAATGTGGTTGATCTTGGCCTTTATTCATAATCTAGATAGAGGAATTAAAATGTATAAAGGCTCTGAATGTACACATAACATGTACCACTTGGGCGCCTCTATAGAATTATAAGGAAGAAAGAAAAGCAAAAGTCCTGGACAGATTTCCAAGGAAAAAAAGAGTAACCCATTCTTAACAAAAAAATCATGGATAAGAAAATTGTGCTCATAAAAGGAATGAGTGGGTAGATGTAGTAGGAAACTATTGAATTCTAGAATCTACTTTAGCTGTATCCTGCAGAAAAAAAGTTAAAGTAACAGATCCTTAGTTCATGATTTATAACAGAGTAAAATGGTGCTCTTGGTTTTCAGCAGGTTAGGAAAGCTCTCTTTTAAAGCAATTGTTGGGGCCGGGGAGATGGCTCAGTAGAATAAGTGCTTCCCTGGCAAGCACAAGGGCCTGAGTTCAATCCCTGGTTCCACAAAAAAAAAAAAAAAAAAAGCAATTGTTAAGAACATTAGTCTGACAGAATCTTTAAAAACTCATCGGTGCCTTGTGGACTGCTTTGGAAAGCAGCAATCAATATTTAGACAATTCTGTTAGCATAATGTACACTTCTACATGGTTTTCTTTTCTTCTTTGTTTTAATTATCTTACTAAAAAACATTTTGGCTGCTGGAGATTTCTGTGGGTTGGTATTATTTTCCTGTTTCTCTTCATGATTTCCTTCCACAGTTATTAAAACTTCAGTAAGGGCTGGGGGTATAGCTCAGTGACACGGGGTCTGCCAGGGGAGCGCAGGTTTCTGAGTCTGATTACTGATTCCAAAAGCCAGACCAAACCAAACTGCAGCAAATGCAAAGGTTACAAATAAAATAATTTTTCTCAAGGCTCCTCTTCCAATTTCATTAACCGAAAGTCTTCAAGATATGCTGTTTTTAAGTTTTTTGAGGAGATGCTGAATTCATTGAGATACTCAGGAGAAAAGAAACTTGTAAATGTCAGCATCATTGATTAACTTTCGTGTTCAGTGTTTGCTATTAAATCCTTTTGTCATATTAATTCATGAAGTCATCACCCTTTTGCCCCTTTCTGGACTTTTCTATGTGCTGTTTCTCCTGTCTGATTTAGTTGGGGAAAGAAAGCAAAATGTCACCAATGGCCAGATGGCCTTCACGCTGCTGCTTGGATCAGCAATTAATGCAAATCTCATTTTAAAGGGAATTACTTGGCTAATTTTTACAGCTTCGCTCTGTCCAGTGAGGTTATGATAGAAAGTTTTCACTTACCTAAAGATGTTTATTTTTATATTGTATTAGAAAGAAGATGAGGGTAGGTGATCTAGCTCAGCAGTGCAGTGCCTGGCAAGTGATGGGTTATGAGTTCAAGTCCCAGAACAACAAAAAAAAAAGAAGATAAAAGTTTCAATTTAACTGCTTTATATTTAATATTTTAAATATAATTTTAAATATTAAAATAAGGAAAGTACAGTCTCAAGACAAACTGAAATGGCTGAGAAATTAAGTGTAGCTGAGGACAGAGTCATGTTGGGTGATGTGGTAAAGTAGTTTCGTTTTTACAAGTATGTTGCATTCACTTGGGAAGACTTTAAGCATGTACTGTAATGGGCTCCATCTCAGCCAATAGAACTGTATCTTTGGAGTGGGGCTTGAGAAATCAGCTGATTTCAGGTACCAGAGATGACTCTGATGCAATGTGACGGTTAAAAACCATGGCTAAAGGCAAGATGGCTCCACAGTGAAAAAGAATAATTAAGCTCCATTTGTCTTCCCAACTCCAGGATTGTGAGGGGAGGTGTGAGTGGTTCTCAGGGGATTTTTCAGCAGAACTGAAGAGAACTGAGAGGAACATGAGGCAGTGTATGATCAGGTGGATGGCATATATGTGAAGATTCTGAAAAGGGAAGCCCATCGTGGGCAGAAGTAAAGAGGCTTTACAGGGAAAATAGGGGGCCTTGTAGAGAGTTGGGGGAGGCTACTCACAGCAGGTGAGATGGAGCAGAGGCTGGTGAGTGCTTGGCTTGCAGAGGAAGGACTCTCACTGCCCTCCACTGTGCTTTAGCGCTGGTCTACTTTACTACCATCAGTACCTCTGCCAAGCTCAGCATATCAAGCTTTAGAGCCTTCTGCTGAGTGTCATTACAGATGAAGGTGCTAGGGTCTTCTGCGTTAGCGCCTTCTCTATCAGGGAATCCAATGGGCTATGCAGGCCACAAAGGAGAGAGGCCAGGGCACTAACAGTACATGCTGTGACATCACTGGCCAGGTGCTGTAAAGCTGAGGCAGGAAAGCCTCAGAAAACTACCCTCTCTGTGAGAGAAACTGAAGCCCTGCAGGAGCTGAGGAGCAAGAGCTTGGAAGGCATCAGACAGGGGGCAGAGCCCCGGGGTGATCCTCACCCAACACCGAAGACAGAGACCACACTTGCAGCTCGACTCTTCTGTGCTCAGGAAGTAGTTCTGTGTATGAAGCAGGAAGTTCTGATAGGGCTCTCTGGATGCCATAAATATTTCATAACCTTAAAAAACAGCACTCGTGATTTCTGTTTGTTCTATTATTATGTAAAAATATTATATAGTATTAAGCAACGTACACCTCAGGCTACCTCACCCCATACCTGACCCCCAAGCTATAAGAGGACATTATGGCACCTGGGGCGAACAGCAAGAGATATTCTTTTCCAAATCAATTTGATAATTCATGATATGGCTCACAGATGGGCATTATTAACAGTGTGCACCATCTGGCGACTTCCCACTTTAAATCATTACTCTTGCTAAATAGATGCTAAGCTTTCAACATCATTCCTTAGGGTTCTGCACCCTCTGCATCTCAGGGCCTGAGGTCTAAGCCCTTCCCAAGCTTGACCTCTGTCCCAGCCAGGGATTAGGCACCACTCAGACACAGGGTGACGGGGTATGCTGTGCACATGTACCAGAAGGAGAACAACTGAGATTTCAGTGATTTCTTTCTTAGGGGTGTGAAATAATATAGAAACATTAATATTCATGACATCCAGTCAGCCACGTCTACATAATGCAAACCTTGCTATGATGTGGCAGATTCATTAAGGGACTCGGGAAGGGCGAGAGTTTGGTGGAATCAAAGCAAGCAGGTGGCACGGATATGATATGAATTTAGTCTGTGTGACTCGAACACTAAAAGTGTCTCCCCGTCATTTCACGCCCTGGCTGCCAGACCGCATGTACTGCAGACATATCAGCAATGGTCCTCGTCTTCTAGGAGCCTTCAGTTTAGCTGTACTGACAAGGCTGGCATATAAGAAGGTAAATACCAATTTATTTCTGGGGTCAGAATAAAGCCCAACCAGATGAAGGAACATTAGCTGACGAAGTAGACCAGTTCTCAAGTAGTTCTCTTTGGTACTTGTTAGTCTGGGTTATTCAAAATGCAACTTTTCATTTTAATGATTATTTTTAATATCTACTTTTTAGAAAAATTTTTCAAGGATGTCGTGAAATATTTAAATGTTACACAAGGATACATGAAGTAGTAACTTTCCACCACTCTTAAGATCTTAGCAGAGAATAAAATTTGCATCCAAAAGTTTCCAGTTAAGAGTCTTTAAAGAGAGGCTGCTTACAGAGGTATGGGCAGGGTAAACAGGACAAACAAGGGAGGTGCAAAAACTTGGAGAGGAAAGTAGTGTTAGAAGAACAGAGGGTGTGGGGAGAGAGACAGAGACAGAGACAGAGACAGAGAGAGCAAAGAAGGGAAAGGGGAGAGGGGAGAGACAGAGACAGAGACAGAGACAGAGACAGAGACAGAGACAGAGACAGAGACAGAATGTTGTGGGCATATTTAACAGAAATGCAGCACCAAAACAAAGACAAGGCACAGAACAAAAGCCTTGACCTTCCCACTCTCCTGTTCCTGGTATCTAAAAAGTCAACCAGCCAGGCAGACAGGGTGGAGGAGCCTTGGGGTGATGATCAACTGAACAGAGCAAAAAGGTCAGAAAAATGGTCGGGGTGCCATGAACTGGGGCAGACCCCACAGAACAACCAACGAAACACATGAGCATCTCAGTCCCTAGCAATTGTTTTTTTCATCAGAACCTTCCAGAAACGCTGTTGTATAAACAAGCTGCAAGTGTGTATGGCTATTTTTACACAAATAGTAAGGAGTTTTCCCCCTGCCTCTCGCTTACTTTTTATTACTAAACAATATACCTTCGATTTGGGTCTCTTCTCACCTCTGCGGAGCTTCTTGTACTTAGAAACCAAGGCTTTTTAAAGGATGGTCCTGAAATGGACAATACTGGTGCCCCTGGGAGTGTGCCAGAAAGGCAACCAACCAACCAACCAATCAATCAATCAATCAATCAATCAATCAGTGAATCAATCAATTCTGAAGATAAGGCCCAGCAACTTTTCTGCTGCATATTTAAGTTTGGGAATTAGAGCTCCGACCGCAAGAATGAGACTGGGCCCCAGCTGAGCAGGACTGCTGCAGCACATGTCAGAGCGCCAGAGGAATCCGCGAACAGGTATGCAGGTGGTTGGACTGCATGGCTCTGTCTTTCCACTGCACAAGTTGGGTAAGACACATAAATATGGCCCATCTTGGGATCACTGTCAATACAAAGCAGAACCTGGAGACAGTGCAGAGAAGAGACACTCCTTTTCTCCCCACACAGCCCCCTTTCTCTGTCTCTTTGCATATTTAGTTCTTTGGAGACAGACACTGTACTTCAGTATGTCTGGTTGAGAGTGTGATGCAATAAAAGCTAAATATAATCGTGAAGTACAATCACCACATGCTTAGGGCTGGCGTCAGCTTGGAATTCACAGCTGTGACATTTGCTACTTGCCTTGATTCTCCAAGGTGCTGCCTTCAGCAGGGCACTGGCAGGCCCTGCTTGCATTGCTTACTGTGGCTCAAACTTCTGCCACACTTGAGGCAGTGGACTTCATGGAAAATGGACATCGTGCCCAATGGGAGCCCGAGAATTGACCTGTAACGTAGGAGAAACACACTGATTTTGTGAATCTGAGACTGTATATATTGACTTGGTTTCCCGTCTGGGCAATGTCAAGGCCACTGGCTTGCACAGTGCTTGAAGTGTGTCCAGTAGAACGCCAAGTGAGAAGCACCCCAAAAGGTGCAGATTGAATGATTGATTAAATGGGCAAGATTTTCCTGGGTGCTTGCAGTGCATTGTGCTGGGCATAGCAGCCCTGTGGTGTGGATTCAGGGCATGTCCTGGGGTTCAGATTAGGCTTCTTTTCTTTTTTATTTTGCTGAATTTGGGATTGAATTTAGGCCCTTGTGCTTGCCAGGGAAGCGCTTATTCCACTGAGCCATCTCCCAATCCCTTCTTTGTATTATACAGATTCACGGGATTTGTTTTGGCAGATTTGTACAGGTACATAATGTATTTTAATCATTTTCTCCTCCCTTGCTGCTCATCCTGCCCTATTTCTTTTCTTTCTTTCTTTCTTTCTTTCTTTCTTTCTTTCTTTCTTTCTTTCTTTCTTTCTTTCTTTCTTTCTTTCTCTCTTTCTGTGTTTAGTACAGGGTCTACTGGGTCTCACTACACAGATTGTATTCATTGCGATGCTCCTGTTTTCAGCCCCCCAAGTTCTAGGATTACAGGTGCACATCAGCACACATAGTCTCAGTCACCCTTTCAGCATGCTCTGGGGCAGGGCTGGCACAGCACACAGGGGATCGAACCCCAGTTCCTGCACCTGCCTAAGCAGATGCTTTAGTCCACTGAGCTATCTGGCTGGCCCCCTTTCTTTTTTGACTGGACTTTCAATGTGTACGCTGCGCATTGATCATATTCATGCTTCTTATTTAGCTCCTTTTCTTCCTTACATCTTTGTGAGTCAGGAAGGCTTATTCTCCCGTATGTACCACTTTGATATATCTGCTGGAGCAATGCTTGGTACATTATTGGCATATAATAGATGTTTGCTGAAAACTGAATGTACATTTATGAGTCTTGATTTCTTATTCTGTAAAATGAAGACAATAATATAATTTACCTCAGGAAAATAAATTGGAGGCCACATTGTTAAAAGCCTGGCACAGTAGAAAGAGCTCAGCATGTGGCAGTGAAAGTAACTGTGTGTCAGAGAACAACCTGGGTGCAGCATAAAGATTTTGGACTCAGGATACCAAATCTGAGTCATAGCCTGAGCAGGAAGCCAGTTTAGGAACAGTATTCAGGCCCAACAGAAGCACACAATGCAAGGAAGAGAGAGAGAGAAACATTTACAGGCAGTGAGCATGTAACCTTATTTCTGTGGACATTTTCAAGAAACTGATAATTAAGTCAAAGCCTCGGGGCTCATACCAGTTCCTAAACTTTGACAATTTCAAAAAGATGCAACCAGAATTGAGAACAGTGACTTATGGGCACCTGCTACCTGCCAATTGTGTTAAGTCCCAGGGGAAAAAAAAATGTTCTCTTTCAGTCTTCATAACAAAGCTATGGTTAGTTATTTTATCTCTGCTTCAAATAAAAGAAAATTAAGACTCAGAATGTAAAGTAGCATCTCCAAAGTCATAAACTAAACCTAGCACAATCTGCCTTCAAAGCCAGTGCCTTGCACCTCAACCCAGAAGAATTCTGGAGGCAGGACATTGGTAGAGCTTATCAGGCCACAGTGCACAGAGCAGGACGGCTGCTAGGGCCAGCAGGAGTCTAGCCATAGGAAAGGAGGTATAGGAACATTACCAAACAGGATGTGTGCTCTAGCGCACCCTGCGAGGTTCCTGACTGGTCTCAGATTGGTGGGGGCTTAACAGTTGTCTGTGCAGGCTCCAGATTTGTAGGCAGCACACACCTTGTATCCTTGTGATTCTTTTCGTGGCCATGGGTCTTTTATACCAGAAAAGCATGGGAAATGCTTTCCTTCCAAAGCAAGCACCATTTTCTGGTATGCCATCAGAATATCTAAAAGTGTCAGAAATGGAATCCCCAAGTCTATTTATAACCAAGTAAGATTGTTTGAGGACAATAATTGGCAGTTCCCAAAGTGGACCAAATTCACACCCCTAATTTTAAGGGAAATGCAAATCAAAATCACAATGAGATAGCGCCTCACTATTTTTAGGATCATTATAATAAAAAAAGATCAAAGATAACAAGTGTTGGCAAGGACATGGAAAAAAGAACCTCTGGTATACTATTGATAGGAATGTAAATTAGTACAGCCATTATGGAAGTTCCTGAAAACTTTTGTTTGTTGAGTTTGTTTTTTTTTTTTTTTTTTCCCACAGGATCTGGCTATGCAGTTCATGCTGGCCTTGTGCTCACTTTTGTAGCCTGTAGGCTGTTTTTGAGCTCACAGCAATTATCCTTTCTCGACCTCCTGAGTGCTGGGATTACAGGCATGTGCCACCTTGCCCAGTTTTGGGACCAGCGCCACATGTGGGGCAGGGGATAGAACTTCAGACCTTCTGCTTGCCAGGTATGTGCTTATGTCTCTGAGCTACCTCCCCAGCCTGGGTTCCTTAAAACTTAAAAATAGAAGTATGTTACATTACATTCAATGTACAGAAAAGCCCATACACTAAAAGGAAATGAAATTAGGGTCTCAAAGAGGAATCTTCATTCCCGTGTTTATTGCTGCATTATGCATAATAGCCAAGACACAGAAACAAGACAAAGTTGATAAATAAATATGCATAAAGTGATTTCAGTAGAGAAACACTGCCCTATTAATTCTTAAAATAGACAAAGATCCTGCTGTTTGTGACAGTGTGAGTGACTGGAGAATGTTGGGTTAAGTGAAATAAGCCAAACAAAGAAAAAGAAAACGAAAAAGCCTGCATGACCTCAATTATGTAAGGAATCTAGAAAAGTTAAGTTCCTAGAAGGAGCAAGTATAATAGTATTTAAAGGGGGGAGGGTGACTGAGGAACAGGGAGATGTTAATCTAAGAGTAGAAGATTACAGTTACACAGGGAGAATAAGTTCTAAAGATCTAATATACAGTATGGTGGGTATAGTTAAGAATAAATTTGCTAAGAGGGATGTGTTAAGGTCTTCTCACCACACACAGAAAGGTAACTGTGTGAAGAGATTAATTAGCCTGGTTATTGTTTATATATATATATATATATATATATATATATATATATAATATATACACATATATATACCTTAAATATGTACAGTATGCAAATAAATATAGGGAGTCAGCCAGATAGCTCAGCAAATTAAAGCACCTGCTTAAGCAGACACAAACCGGTCTTATTAGAGAAGTATAATAGTCATAATTTTCTGTGTTTGCAACAGGTAAAGTAATATTAATCAGCCTTTCAATGTAGTCTGAGAAAAGATGTTAGGCAAATTAAGACACTTTTTTTCTTTTTTGGTGGAACCAGGGATTGAACTCAGGCCCTGGCACTTGCCAGGGCAGCACTTATTCCACTGAGCCATCTCTCTGGCCCAAGATACTTTTTATCCATGTCTTCTTTAGAGGTAGTTATTAATTCTTTTTCTGCTGTGTTTCTTCCAAGTTGGATTTCCTCTGTATATTTCTGGACTTGTTTCTGTATTTCAGATCCTATAACTTCAAAAAGTTCTTTTTTGATTTCAGAACTTATTTCTGCTTTGAGTTCCTCATGATCTTTCTGCTGTTGTTTCTTTGCTTCAGATGCTGTTAATTCATATATATCAGTTGGAATAGTGCTCTCTGCACTTGTTCTGGGTGAGCATCGTTTTTCCACCCAATGTTTCTGGAATTCATTCTT
>PVKA01021143.1:0-39137 GCA_004027165.1 Ctenomys sociabilis | reverse complement strand
CTCTTGCCTTTCCTGCCTTAGAGCCACCCCCATCCTCCCAGCCAAGAATCACCATCTTCACTTGATTTCTTTCTTCCTTCCTTCCTTTCTCCCTTTCTTCCTTCCTCCCTTTCTTTCTTTCTTTCTTTCTTTCTTTCTTCCTTCCTTTCTTTCTTTCTTTCTTTCTTTCTTTCTTTCTTTCTTTCTTTCTTGTCTTTTTTTAAGACAGGGTTTCACTATGCAGTTCAGTTCAGAACTCACTGTGTAGTCCAGGCTGGCCTCAAACTTTCAGTGATCCTCCTGCCTCAGCCTTCCAAGTGCTAGGATTACAGGTGTGTGCCTGGCTCCATGACTCCTTTCTACAGGACACTGTGGTGACAGTGGACCCACAAGGATCACCCAGCACAGAACTTCATCTCAAGGTCCTTGGCTTACATGAGCTGCAGGAAACACCCACCCCTACATGCCTAGCCTTGGTCCTGGGGACAGGTGCAGGGAGAGCACATTAAGTGACCAGGCCACAGTCCCTCGGGTAAAGCACAGGGCCTGCAGCCTGATCCCATATGTATAGCTGCAGGGCTTAGTTACCTGCTGGACAGAGATGGGGGTAAAAATGAAACTTCCTGCCCAGTGCAGCACGTGCTCGTCATCCCAGCTACTCAGTACACTGAGGCAGGAGGATCACAGATTTGACCCCACCCCAGGCAACTTAGGGAGACTCTGTCTCAAAATAAGAAAGGCTGGAGGTATGGCTCGGTGACAAAGCTCTTGTCTAGTGTGCACAAGGCCCTGGGTTCCATCCCTGGAATCACAACATAAAATTTAAAAAATAAAACTTCTCATCAAGTGGCACCTGGTCCACCAACGAGGAGTGCAAAAGGCCCCCCACCCCTCCAGAAAACAAGCCACATCTGCAGTCCCCACTTTAAGGGGACCCATCTGAGCGTCTCCCTAGGAGGTCACAGCAGCTGGGAGGACAGGAGCCAGGTAACCCACTTGGCAGATCAGTGATGCATCGCCAGGGAGCCTCTGGGTGAGGAGGAGTCCAAGAGGGTGGGATCAAAGCCAGCATAGCAGGGACCTGCTGCTGTCCCTACAGCCATCGTGCCACCAGCCTCCAGGCACCAGCCCTACTCCTGCCCTTGCTGTGGCTCTGCTCTGCTCCCCTCTGCTCCTTGCCCCCATCTGTTCCCTCAGCCTGACCTCACCTGGCTCTGCCCAAGTCTTCTGGGCCCCCAAGATGGGCAAGGAACCTTCCTCAGTGACACATCCCATTGTCCCAGACTCATCTGGGCCCAGAGCTCCAGGGCCCACTGCACACACTGGCACACCTGGGCCCAGCTCCAAGCTCCTTGCCCTCATGTGTCAGCTGCACACTGCCCAGCACCCCCAACAGGCAGCAGGTGTCCCAGCTGCCCTCACTCACTCAGGGGCCCCCAGCAGGTAGAATGGATGCAGGTCCAGGCCCAAGGGGGTATCTGTCCCTCTCTCCAGCCTTCAACTTGGGAGCTGGGACCAATGTGACCACCCTGAAGCTCAGACCATCCTGGATGACTGGCTGCATCAGGGTGAGTCCACACCCTTCAGCTTGGCTCAGAGAATGAACCTGACACAGAGCAGAGTCCCCTGCAGCCCATGTCCTGCATGCCGCATGTCTTCTGCCGCCTGATACCCTCCCTCCCTGCAGCCTCCAGGCCCAGGCAATGCCCATGTCCCCATGGAGTACATAGTACAGGGCTCCCAGACCTGGGCCAGGGCCCAAAGAATGGGAGTCAAAGACACAGCCCAGCCCAGGACACAGCCAGAAGGGAGGCCCAGGGGTCTGGAACCCCCATCACCTAGGGCAGATATGGGCCGAGCCCTCAGGCAAGGAGCTTACGGCTGCAGCAGGAGGCCACCAGGAGCTCAAGGACCTGATGGAGGAGAGAGACTAAGGCCCACATGGACAGCTGCAGGCCTCATGGGACACTGCTGTCCCCACCTTGTGTCCATTCACCAAGAGGATGAGGCCAAAGCATTGTGCTGTTCAGGGTCACCAGGCACCCCTCTGTTCAGACCATCTGGGCTCTCCCAATCCTTAGGTTCACTGAGGGGCCATAGAAGACCTCAGGACACAGGCAAGGACTTCAGCACCCACAGATAGCCCGGCTGTCACCCTCAGAGGACTGGTGGCAAATCGAGATGAATTCGGTATAAAGCATGAAGAGGGCTTATCCCAGGACACAAGCATACTCCACATGGTGTGCCAGCCCAGTAACACATGGACCACACCTCACAGGAGCTACAGCAGCAGCCCGACCCCAAACAAGTCAGGCACCATCCTCGAAGGATGAATCAGGTTCAGCCTGCAGCCAGCACTGGTATGGGCAGAGCACCCACTGCCAAGGTGGCGCTTCTGGCACCCAGCTGCTCAGGCAGAGAGGCACTGCCCAAGAGCGCTGCCAACACAGAGTCCAAAGAGAGCAAGCTGCCTGTTAGGGCTCACTGGTTTAGGATAGCAGGGAGATGGTACCCTAAACTCCAAGATAGGGTCTTCAGAGGGGGTGGAGCTGCCTTCCTGAGGTCTGGGGTGGAAAGGCCAGGCTGAGGGGAAGGTGGCCAGGCAGTCAGTCACCTGGGTAGTGTCTAAGCCCCTGCACAAGAAACAACTGCTATGGTTTCCATTTGCCAGAGGATGAAATGGAATCAGAAATCGGGGCCTGGAAAACTACACAGCACAAAGGTGGTGATGGTGGGCGGAGTCAGGCCCGGCTCAGCCCCGTCCAAGTCCTGTCCTCAGCCCCACCCTCCAGCTCCTCTGATGTCCTCAGTGTCCACTACAGAAGGGGTTAGAAGGGAGGTCTTTTTTATTTCTTTTTTGCAGGACTGGGGATCGAACTCAGGCCTTTGTGCTTGCCAGGGAAGCGTTTATTCCACTGAGCCATCTCCCCAGACCCTACAGAAGGGGTTAGAGGCAGGAGCTGCACCAGCACCTGGTTCACAGCTCTGCACAGGCACAGCAATGTGGCCATTGGGAATAGCAGATTTTCTTGTCACTATACAAAAGCAGCCCATGCATGTGACCCTGTTGGCATCTGAGGTCTTCAGAAAAGCCCAGTTCAGCTAAGGAACTATGCCTCATTTCCCCAGCCCCACCCAGGCTCCCCCAAGATACCCACCAGCCTCCCCTCCTCCGACCCTCCATGAGGATGCTCAACCAGCTCCTCCTCTTCCCGGAGGACACACTGGGCTGCAGGTTCAGTGGAAAGTGAGTCAGACACCAGCCCCTCTTCTCAAGCACACAACACCCTGCAGGGAGGCTGGGCATGGAGAACCCAGCAAGGCAGGGCAGGCATAGCCACCCTCTACCCACTAAGGCCCAGCAGCACCTGACCCTCTCACTGGAGATAGGAGGATGCAGATCGTGTGACCCCAGGAGAGGAGCAGTCGCCTCTGTGCTGTCCTGCCTGTACCCTGTCCTACCAGCACTGCTCAGAGGATGCTGGGCTGGTGTAAGGAGTAGCAAAGGACTGGACACTGAGGAGAGGGCTTTGGCCCAGAGTCCAGGCCAGGGATCACAGAGAGGAGGGGCAGACAGCCTGTATGCGCCAGACAGCCACATCCGTAGGGTAAACGGGCACAAGGCATAGGAGGCAGACAGCGCTGGCCTGCCACCCTGCATGCTGCCCTTGGTCCCAGACCCCTCAGCCAAAGTGGACATGGACCCAGACTCCAAGGAGAGGCTCTGAGGCATGAAGGATGCAGGTACAATCCTGTGCAGGGCCAATTGTGTCACCAGCCTCGTCTGGGCCTCAGTTTCCCCTGTGGAAGTGAAAAGGGAGAGAACAAAGTCCTTCCAGGTACCAGCTGTCCTAAGGACACCTGTCAAGGGATGGATCCTGGACAGCAGGCTCCTGCAGCAAGGCCAGCAGAGCTTGAGAGTGCCACGGGTGCGCAGCTCTGCTGCAATGCCCCGCTCTGTCCTCACCTCACAGAGACCAGGTTGGCCTGAGGAAGCAAAAGGAGGTGACCCAGGTCCAGGACAAGCACAGCAGAGCTGTTCCCAGGAGCCAAAGAAACATGGAGAGGCACTCCTGCCCGGGACAGACACAGTGGCTGGCCCAGGGGCATCCGCGTGAGCCCTGCCCTCTGTCCTCACACTGACCTCCTGCTGGCACTGGGCCAGGCATGATGCTTGAGGGGCTCTGGCCCAGGTCTGAGTGTCAGCCACTTCCCCATGCCACTGATAGCTGCACCAATGCCTGGCTTGTCACTGAATATGCACCCAGGCCAGCAGTGAGGGTGAGAGGACACAAGACTAATCCCCGAGAAGCAGCATATGACACTGGGACTTTAGGAGCCCCCATCAATGCCCTCAGAAGGATGGCCTCAAGTCACCCCTCCTGCTACCACTAATCCTGTCCACGGCCCACCTCATGAAACCCTCACAGCCGCCCCAGGAGCAGGGACTGCTGCTCAGAGGTGTCCAGGTGATATAAGAGCCATAGGTGCTTGGTAGCTGAGGATCCTGGCATTCAGGGAAGGGGAGGCATTTCCAGCCTTGCAGCTGACCCGTGGGGAGGCAGGGTGATGCCTGCCCAGCAGCCTCTTGGTGTGTCCTCGATGTCCACCCTCCCCCAGCCCCACCCCCACCCCATCCTGCCTGTGGCTGTGCGCCAGGGTCCTGCCCCGGTCGGCCGGTGGTGCAACACCCACAGCCCTGCAGTTGAGCTGCCCTGCAATGTGCGCGAGGCCAGGCCACCTGTTTCCTGCCTGCCGCCCTCTGCCCTAGCGGGCCACGGGGCAGACCTGCAACAGTCACTTTATTTCTGGGCTCAGGCCTCCTAACTGGCCCAGATTGCTCAACACCACACTGCGCCATCTCTGGAGGGGTCAGAGCGGGCTTGCAGGTGCCATGGGAGGGAGACCGCATCCAGGCCCGTGATGCATTCTGTGATTTTCTCCTGAAAGGCCTGGCAACAAGACGCTGACCCTGCCCTGTCAAGTTCTCCGGGGCATTTTTATCTTCAAGTTTCCTTTTTTATGTGTGTCTATTTCAGAAAAACTCTGGCCTTTATAACTCAGAAAAATGGCTAGATGACAGAAGGGTGTGGCCCTCGGGGTGCCCAGGGGAGCGCCACCTGCCTCCCCCACCACTGAGCCCCGCCCCCACCGCACTACAGACTCACCCAGAGGGGAGGATGCTTGTGTCGTCCCCTCCCTGCTAACCTCCCTCCTCAGTCCCTCTTCTCCTGCGACCCCACAGGTCACCCCACTGCATGGGAGGAGAGAGCAGGAACTGAGTTCATGCCCAAGTTCACCCCCCACCATCACCTGCCGCAGAACCCTGACAAGCCCTCTGGTGTTTCTGGGCTGCAAGGGGAACACACCCCAGCAGCAGATGCTGGTAGCAGTGCCCAGGTGGCTCATGCCACCCGGGCATCACTGCCAGGGGTCAGCCTACCACCTCCACTCACCCAGCACCTGCTCAACAAGCCAGTGTCCCTAGGTGACACACACTGAAAGTGCTACTGAGGCAGACGGTAACCCCTCGGAGACCATGCGGCAGCTGTTTCATGAGAGCCTCGCCACTGCCGACCGTGGACTCCAGCACAGTCCTCTCGGCTGCAGTCACGTGCTCCCTCCAGCACTCCACATTTTACACAGTCACAGAACTCTGGCTCCATTACTTTCTGAGCCTTTAAGTGTGTGGCAGTGCCTGGTGCACAGGCACAGGAAGGAGAAATGCATGTATGTCTCTACCACTTGCTCTGCGCCAGGGGCTGTGCTGGGGGCTCTGCTGAGCCAGCCACCTTCTCACCAAGTGCTACAAACAGCACAGGGGGTTCAGGCCCCGCCCAGCACCAGCACATCATGGTCAAGGGCCCTACGTGGCCCCTCCCTGCATCCTCTGACACCTCCTATCACAGGAGCTGAGCACCCACCCTTCCAAGTCTAGGTTATCACGACTCCCTGCAGCAGCCCAGGGCTTCTGGGCGGCCAGTGCCATGCACAAGGAGTCCCAGATCTGCCAGCCTCACCGCAGGCCAGCCCTGCAAGGCTGGGACCTCATGCCCCAGAGGCCCCTGGAGTCCTCTCCAGTGGCCATAGGCTGGAGCTGAGCCTGCTCTTCCCCTCCCCTGGGCGGGGCGCCTGCATCTCGCCTCTGGCCCTGCTGAAGCACCTGCCTGACAGTTTGGTGAGCTCCACCTTCACCCTGCCAGCTCTCAATCCCTGAGGTGTTAACAAGGGTCTCAAAGCCTACAAGGAGAAACAGAAGCATGGGCACTTTTGTACCCCACATGGGGCCTCTTTCCCCACAACAGGAGGCACAGGAAGCTCTCACCCGAGCCTGCTCACTGGTTACTCCCTGAGGCCACTAAGACAGTGGCAGAGCCAGCACACTTGAGGAGGGTGGAGGGCGGGCCAGCCACAGCCATGGCAGTGAGGGAATGGAGAGAGGAAGAGGAAAACCTTTCCAGGGCCATCACCAGAAACCTTGTCACCACACCCACAGCCCTAAGGGGGAAGGACGCAGCAGCCATGGAGCCCTGGGCAGACACCCCAGGGAACAGCCTTTCTGAGAGGAGACCCAAGGTCAGAAGGAGTTGGGATGCCCAGGGAGAAAGCAGATGTAATAAAAAAATGAGAAGGTTTGGCCAGGTGTGGTGATGCACGCCTGCTGCCTTGCATGCTGAGAGGCCAGAGCAGGATGTCGTGAGTGCCCACCAAGCTTGGGCAAAGTAAGGATGCAGCAAGGCCCTGCCTGGGATATAAATAAGAAAGGGTTAGGGGCATTGCTCAGTGCAAAGGGCCTGAGTCTAATTCCTAGGACCTCAATCAACCATCCATGGCAGTGGGTGTACCCACCACAGTGAGGGTGCCACACTCTGTCACAGCCTCTGGGCCCCGCACCAAAATGTACCCTCAAACCATCCTGAGGCCTCTTCCCCACAGACAGCCAGACACCGGAGCAGAGAAAAGCCAGCACCACCACACTCAGTTCCAGCGGCGACTGGCAAGGCCACCAGCAAAGCACTGTCTTCTGCACCACCAATTGGTGGAGGGGTCTGAGGCACAAAGGGGAGACCCAAGCCAGGGGAGGTGAGCTGGCAAGAAAAGAAACCGTGCCCTCAGCTCTGGACTCTGGCACGTGGGCTGAGGAGCACTGCAGTGGGGTAGGTCTCAGCCTCGGACACCAGGCAACCAGGGAATCAGGACAGGTCAGCAGTGCTGGGCTCCTTCAGCTTCCCACATGACAGCCACGTTCTCCAGCACTGTAGATCTTTAATAGAAAGAACTCCAGAGTTAAGTAACTGGCTTGCAACACTTTCAGTGAAAGAGCCTGAATTGAGGCCCAAGGCACTCCTCCCCAGCCCCAGGGCTGCTGCTCTGTGTGGAGTCCCCACATACACAGCCAGAGCCTGTGGGGGTGCCCCAGACTCAGGATTCCAAGGGCCCCAGAGGTCCTGTGGATGTCTACCACTGGGGCTGGTATCTCAGACGCATGCATATTTCAAGAGGAAACAGAACTTTGCATCTCAGATGGATTTTGTCGAAGTTAGGGAGCTATAGCAGGGCAGTGGGGCAGAGCCTGAATTCCAGGACTCTGGGAGGCTGAGGCAGGAGGACTGAGGAGATCAGGCCATGCCTGGGCAACCTGGCAACTTAGCAAGACCTTGCCTCAAAGTAAAAACTAGGAGAAGGGATGAGGATGCAGGTGAGTGAGGAGGCCCCAACTTGACCCCTAGTATCACAAAAAATGAAGTTAGTGAAGGTGGTGGCAACGCCTCAGAAAGGGACTGTTGGACGCCCTCCATCTCTCAGGCATCTTTTATGATCCACAGAGTAAAAGGGGCTTGTTTCTCAGGACATCTGGCCATTCTGTGCCTTTCACGGTCCAGCACTATCAGGAAACCTTCTCTCACATCAGCTCCCCTCTAGGGTCCTCACGGTGTGCTCAGGAGCCCCCGTTCTCAGCGGGCAGACAAGCACTTGCTTAGAGACCCCATAGGAGTTGACATGATTTCCTACAAGCCAACTGCAGAGCTGGTGCTTGGCCAGCCACTGTCCTCGTCTCTGGGCGGCCATGATGTCCACCAAGACACAGAAGGTCATCTGAGCATACTGAGTGGCTCTGGTCTGGGTCACTCCATGGGAAAGCCACATAGAACTAGACACAGCCTCTAGGATGGGCAGACTCGTGCCTGCACCGGCCCAGGGCCCAGCACCATGAGCAGGCACACAAAGAGAAGGACAGGCCTGCACTGCAGCCACCAGCCAGTCCCTGCAGCTGCCAGGGTGGCAGCGCCAGTATGGCCCCTACTTCCTTCTTGGCCAGCATGGTCCACTCACAGATACCCAAGCAGGCCTGAGGCCAGCCCACCTGCAGGGGCTCTGCACCGCCAGTCAGGGTCCAGATGCTCCCACTGTTAGGGTGCTGGGGGTTAAACAAACAATAAAAATCTCTACACGCACAGTCAGAGTGCTTACAACCCCTCTAGGGATCCTCAAATCTGGTGGGAACTACAAAATATCTGGCAAAAAAAAGAACATGCATCAGCTTTACAAAAGAGCATTTATTTCAATAAAGAAAAAGATCAATATAGTTTTTAAACAATACAAAATAAATATACACTCTTGCATATTAAAGACAGGCTTTCACACTGGAGTGGTGTGAGAATGTCCCTTATCTTGCAAATACCTCAGCATACATCTGTGGCCCCTGGCAGTGCTCCCCGCAGCGGGAGGGGGCTGCCCTGGGCAAGCTCTACCTTGTCAGATTTTCAGGCAGACTCTGCCCAGGCTGTCTCCCAGCCCCAGAGACTCTAGGGGCATCTGGTGGGGTCACACAGGAGAAGAGATCCTGACCCTGTCCCCCGACGCCTTCTCCACAGCCCAGGCCTTCTTGGAACCTGTACCCACAGTGCCCCCAGCCACTCTGTGCCCCCGAGTCTCATATCTGCAACAAGCAGCCCCCAACGTCCATGCACCTCCATGTGCTTGTGCCCCTAGGATCCAAAGGACACCTAGGCAGAGGCTTGAGCTGGCAAAACACAAGACATTCCTGGACATGTTTGTGTATCCTCTAGTCCTGTGTTTGTTGGGCGCAGTCTTAGAGACACATTAGCTGGAGGGTCAGAGGGTGACAGGCATACACAGTACCGGACACTCAGCCAAGCCATCAGGTCTTTGGTTCCTGACCTGTGCCCAGCTCCTGGTAGGACACACATCTCATCTGCCAGTTGAACAGGGCCAGAGCTGAGGTGTTCTGCCGGCTTCTCCACCGCCACCATGGGCTGGAACAGGGGTGGGCTGGGGAGCCCTGCAGAGTGGCAGAGAGGGGCTGACAGCCCCTGCCGCTGCACCCAAGATGCCCCAGCTGAGAGGCCAGCCATAGGATGCTCGCTGGGCAGCGGAGCACAGAGTCGGCTGAGCACTCGTAAAACGCTCCATAATCACAGGCAATGGCTAGGCTTGTTCATATTCAACTCGCTTTAAGGTAAAAAAGATTCCAAGCAGCTTATAACATAGCATGTAAGATAACTAAAAGTACAAATATTTTAAAAACAAGTCAAAACCATCTGGAAAGAAAGAGGACTCTGGAATGATTTAATTACAAAAATAAAAATAGTGAATTTAGCTCTCAGCTTCCAAGTAATCAAAGCCCAAAGGAAAAGCTTACTCAGCTGAATCCCAGACACCCAAAGGCACCTACATGCGGACAGGTGCGGAGCTCTCCCGGCAAGAGCAGGTTTCAGCTTTCACCCTTCCTAGGAGACTTGCAGCTAAATACTGAGAAATCTTATTAAAGGGCTTAAAAGTAAGCACACTTTCTGTCCGCACAGACTCCCGCATAGGACACCACCCATCTATGTCCTTCACGAGGCATAAAGACAGTGAACAGCCTCTCACGAGTTGAGTCTATACTCCACATCCCTGAACTCAAAGGATCTGTCACAGAAATGACAAGTTTTGGCAAAACTCATTTAACCCCAAATTCAGAATGAATCATAGCAACTAAGAATAATTAATGAATAAATGCGGAAAATACAAGTTTTAATCTCGGATCACATTTACAGGAGCTAGGCCACTGCACTAAAGGTCCCACTCCTGAGTGAACAGAACGCCGGCCGACTGTGTGCCGGCGTGGCTCCTCGGCCCCACAGCCAACATCCCACCCCAGGGGGGCACCAAGTTCTGCCATTGTCACTGTGGCCAAAGAGTCACAGGCAGGGTGGAGCACCTGGGACAGACACCGCCTAGACAGTGATCTGCTGGTTTTCTCTGAAAAAGGGTCTCTGGTGTGAGGCACAAATCTCAGGAAACATCCGGAAGGCCTGGTCCAGCTGGGGCTCCTCGGGCGCCGGCAGCACAGAGCCAGGGGCACAGCTTTTTGCCGAGTCCTCCACCAGCTGCCTGATGTACAGCTGCTCCACCTGCAGGAGCCCCACACGGCGTCAGGTGGTAGGCGGCAGACGGCCGGCTCCACCCAGAGCCACGCTGCCCTGCACTGCCCACCTGCCTGCCCAGGGAAGAACAGGAGTGGGCAGCCTCCCTCCAGAGGCTGCCACCCACCAGGCCCCGTACCGTCCTAGCACAATTGCCCCATGCCTGGATTAGCATGCCATTTCTTTGATTATACTTAGGCTTACAAAGTCCTGACCCATCACTTGCACTTCAGGGTACCTGAACTGCTGGAGTCTTTCTGGGAAGAGAGGCTTTGATTTCAAACAGCAACCAAATAAAGATACACCCATGCACCGAGATGCCGAGCCTAGTCACCCACCCACAACTGAAGGTCTGTCTTAGCCACAGGTAAGATCCCCCAGTCCCCACCACCTCACCTCAGCCCAAGTGCAAGGTCCGCCCGGCACCTGGTCACTCACTCTCACCTGCACCAGGATGAGCTTGGAACGCAAGGGCGCCATGTCCGGAAACTCCTCCCCGAAGCACAGCACCACCCTGCTGTCAGGTAGACGGCTCTGGCTGCCATACAATTGCTGAAACTCTGTGGGGACACAGGGTGCAAGGGTGGGGGCAGGCTCTGGACAGCAGGCTGGGGACAAGTGGGCACAGAGCTGGCAAGGCAAAAGGCTCAGGAAAGTGAGATGTGCACACGCTCAGGTGCCCTGGGGCCAAGGTCCAGCCACAGATTGGGGGTTTGGCCCCTCCCTGGTGGCACTAGATTATGGTGCCACCGTGGGCAGTCCCTGGTCCTCCAGGCCCTGCTGCCTCACTGAGACTCTGCTCCCCCCCAGACCTGCCTGGACCTGTGGGGGCCTGAGTTCACAACCCTCTTGGACACCTCTCCCTGGAAGCAGGTGAGAAATGCGGCTCTACATCCTGGACCTTCACTGCGAGTCGGGGCTGCTGCAGCCCAGGGATGGAGTGGTTGTGGAGCCAGGATGACAACCCGGCCTCCTTGCCACGCTGGCGCCCTGGGGTGCAACAGAGCCTGACACCAGTTCTGGGCTGAGTGGGATGAGGAGCAGCACGAGCACAGGCAGAGGGAGGACACCCCAGCCTCGCAGGAGACCCATGCGGGCTCCTGGGCACCTGCGCCCCACAGCGGGGATGTCAGGACGGCACGGCAGTGTGCACACCCACTGAGCAGGCACATCAGCGCACCTCAAACACGCGCAGCGGTGCCCAGGCCCCACCAGCTGCAGATGCTGAACAGGGCCGCACACTCTCCCACCCCCTGCAGGAAACAGAGGCGCAAAGACCAAGCGCAGAGCAGTCAGGGTCCCTGGCCGCAGCCTGCGCACATCTCCACACAAATGACAGGCAGGGCAGCCCCCAGGTGGCAGTGCTGACCTCGGAAGAACTGGCTGGTGTCGAAGACCTGGACCACCTCATCGCGCTCCAGCTTGTTGGGCCTGCCCCTGCGCACCACGGCGTTGCCACTGCAGAACACACGGCCCTGGCACAGCCGCTTGACGAACACGCCCTGGCGGCTGCTATGCAGGAGCAGCCCCCGCTCCAGGTGCCCAAACAGCTTCCGCGTGACCTGCCTCTGCCGCTCGCTGGGGATGGTGTCGGCCGGCGGGAAGCGGACCAGCTCCAGGCCCTCAGGCCCATACAGCTTGGTGCTGGGCAGCCCCGGTGGGCCCAGGGCCAGACGACAACCCTGGGGGCAGGTGGTGGTAGTCTGGCCCACCAGCTTGCCCCCGTAGTAGAAGCTGATCACCATCTGGGAGAAGGCTGTGGAGGACAGGGCGGTCAGGGCGCGGGGAGGGCACTAGGCAGCTAGCTTTCCAGTCACACCCCTCCTGCGTGGGCGCCGCGCTTCCTGCACCTGGGACGTGCTCAGAAAGGTCAGGTGCCACCCAGGAGGTGGCGTTCGCATAGGCACGAGCAAGTCCAAAGGAAACCTAGGTCTACACCCTATACCCTGCCACAGGGGAACAGGCGGAAGGCCTGGTGACTGACACACGTCACACTGGGGCACAAACACGTCCACATCTGCTTCACACACTGATCTGCAGTGCGGTCCAGAAGGAGGAGCTGGGAAGCAGGAAGCAGAAAAAGTTAGGGGGTCACCTTCTCACTGTGTCAGGTCCTGGGGGTGCCCTGGGCTCAGAAACTCCCCACAAGCCCCAGCATAGAGCAGGCACTGCCAGTGAACAGGGGCTCAATCCAAGAGGCCTCCACACTCCACCTTCTGGCAGGTGACCAGAAGAGGAAGCCCCAGGCGGCAGGGTGCAGCTGACCCTTAGCACCTCCTGCCCATCAACTTCCTATTAGGACGGTGGCAATGAGCCCAGGGCTCTAACCTGAAGCTACTAAAGATGTCCTTGGCCTCAGCTCTGGCCTCTGGCCCCCTGCTCCCAACAGAGGTACTGCTCTTCCTTTCCCAAGCAAAGACAGTGGCTCCCCAGGGGGCTACTTTGAAAAAGTGAGAGGAGAAAGAAAAATATTATGCTCCTTGGAGTCCAGATGGCCCCTGGCTATGAAAACTTACTGAGAAGGTGGGGTTCAAGTGACAGAAGTCTGAGTGACAGGAAGTGGGAGTGGGAATGCAAGTACCATCTAAATGTGACATATTAGCCAGGGGTGCAGCTCAGCAGCATAAGTGCTTGCCGGCAAGAGCAAGATTCTGAATTCGATCCCTGGTATGTCAAAAAAAAAAGAAGAAGAAAAATTAAAAATGTGGGATATTCCAGGAACCTGCAGGTTAGTACCCCAAACTAAGAATGAGCCCACCGACAAGCTGCTGGCTGAGTCTGATGGTCCTGCGTGGTGCTGCAGGCCTGCAGGTGACCCACGGGAACCACTCAGGTGGTAAGGTGCTTGACTCCCTGGAGCCCCAAGACCTGGCCCATGCCCGGGGCCCCGCCTGAGGTTACTGAGCACCTGGACTCTCCCACTGGACTCTGCTCAGGTAACGAAGACTCCTCTCCCTGTTCATAGGCTCCCACTTGCTCCTCGGAAGCTCTACAGTCAGGGGGAGGAGTCAGAGCTGTACCTCCCAACCTGTCCTTTGTACACTCAGGGACACAGACCCGGGCAGTGGCATTGGCTTCTCAGTTCCCCTCTCCCATGGTCCCCTCAAGCATGCCGTGCATGCATCCTGTGGGCACTGACACTCCCTTCCCTGAGTGAATTTTGAACTTTGCTCCCAGGAAAGGCGCCACCAGTGACTGTCATGCAGCGACACGGGCCCTGCTGTCTGGGTCTCATCTCAGGGCAGCACCTGCTGCCAGGAGCAGACAGGTGGCACCACTGGGGAGATGCACACACGCGATGCCAGGGCCCTGCCACCCCCAGCCAGTGACCCAGCCAGCAGCTGCTTGTCTCGGTGCCACTTCCTGGCATAGCAGGGCCAGCAGCACACTGCCTTCTGCGGTGCCACTCAGTACGTGGAGGTTCTCAGCCAGAGCTCACTGAATGCACAGGGCAGAACAAGAGGGTCTCAGCAGAAGGGCGCCTGAGCTGCAGCGGGCCCCCAGGCTTGGGGTGTGACCAGGTGTGTGCCCAGGGTTGGCTGGAGAGGGACTTAACCTCAGAACTGCTGCCCCAGTAAGGAAAGGAATGCACCTAGTGCAGGAGGAGAGCTGCACAGCCGCACAGGTGCGAATGGGGGCACTGGCTTAGCACTCCACTGGCGCAGGCTGTAGCCCTCACCACAGCTGCACATGAACACAGGAGAGGCCACAACAGCCACGAACATGAGGGGACCTATGGCCAGCACCTCACTTCAAGAGCTCCCATGGAAGCCAACACTCCTGCTTCCCTGGAAATAGGGAAGTGCACACCCGCAGGTCTCAGGCCCAGAGCATGCCTCTCGGCACCCCAGCCCCTGCATCCTCTGCTGCCCAGCTCATCCCTGCATCTTGTCAACTCTGTGGGGCCAAGCACTGGGGAGCCCACACCAGCTCAGGCTCCAAGTAGGGGTGTCAGACCCTCGGCAAGGCTGCCGCCAGGGCCACTTCCCCTCCCTTGTGCTGAGACAGCTCAAGGGGGCTGGGTGACTTCCTCCACAGACTGCCCTCACCTCTCACCAACAGCCACAGCACAGCCCGGGCAGGGCATGGCCCCATGACCTACACAGCAGTTGGGTACAACAGTTTTCCTGGCTGGGTGAGCATCTACCTCTGTCCCAGGACAGCCCAGGGCATATGCATCTCTGAGCCCTGAGCCCTGCTCTGCCCAAGTCCCCAGCCAGTTCTGTGCCCCCCAAGAACCCACATGCTGGGGAGGCATCAGTTTCCTCCACTCTGTGTCACTGCTTATAGCCCAAACCTCAATCCCCGGCCCTGAAGAGCATCACACAGCAGGAGGCCACCTCCATCTGCAGGGGACAGGGGGTGAAGATGCAAGGGGGGACAGAGGCCCACTCCAAGGCCACACAGTGAAGAAGAAGAGGAAGAGGAGGAGGAGGAGGAACTGGGTCATCTGCCTTGGGCCCACACGGCTCACTGGCCTTTGTATTTGAACAGCACCCATGCCAGCCCAGAGCACTCCATACCTGTGTGGTGTGGGTCATAGGCTGGGTACCCGGTCACCAGTGGCAAGCCTGCAGGGGACAGAGAGCAAATTCAGCATGCTGCCTGCTGGCAGCTGACCAGGGGCCACAGGCCATCCACAGAGCCCTGAGGCCTAGTCACAGCTTTTGCTGATGTTGCACCTTCCCTGCAGACCCCGGTTTCCTCAGACGCCAGACCTGGGCCACACCAGAGGCAGCAGACTTGCTTGGAACTATGGGGCTTCTAGCTCCTGCCAGTAACCCTGGGGCCGCATTCCCTTCTCGCCCCAGGGAACCCTGTGCCACCACCCAGGGCACCCGGGATCTGAGCCAGCGCTCTCCAGGACAGCACCACCCACACTGATCCCTGAGCCCGCCAGCCAGCTGTGCCCTCTGGGTCATGGGAAGACTCAGAGGTGCTCAAGCACTGCAGAAGCTGCAGGCTGCGAGTCAGCTTGAGCAGCTAAGTGCCGAGTGTGCCCAGCAGGGCACAGTATCACCCTTGGCCCACAGGCCAGGCCCCAGGGCCTCTAGCTCCCAGAGGAGTAAACTGAGGCTCAGGAAGACCTGCAACTTCCCAGAGGGGCTCTGGGCCATTTTGCCTGCCAACCTGGGTCCCGCTCCCCAGGGTGACTCTGCTCTGTTGCCCCTGAGGGGTCCCCAACTTCCAAATATAGCAGAGCACCCCAGGATGAGTGCACGTGGCCTATCACTGAGCCCTCCATCCAGCCCTGGGATAGTCACAGACCTTATGTTTCGGCTGTGCAGAATTGCAGGAGGCACTGACATGCCTTAGTGGGAAGCCAGGACCTGTCTTCATCTCTCTGGGCTCAGTACCCTCAACAGTCAACCAATGTCACAGCCCAAACCTCCCTTGCATCCCCAGAGTACAAGATCCTCACCTGCGCTGGGCTGCGGCACCCACCAGTCCGGGAGCAGCTGGCTCCTGCAGGCCTCTGGCGGAGACGGGCTCCGCTTGATCATGCCCATGTAGTCATCCACAGGAGGCTGCAACGGCGAGACAGTGCCACTCAGTCCCCAGGCACCCGCCACCCAGCTGCAGCAACGGTCTCCTCCATTTGAGGAGACCTCAAATGGAGGAGACCAACGTTAAGTTTTCTTTGCCACTTGAAAGGCCTTGGCCATAAACCACCAGACCAGCAACAAAGCACGCCAAGTGGCCAGCTCCTACAGGCCTCTGGACATTCCCTGACCTTCAGGTGGAGTGTCTGTTGCAAGCCAAATGATCCAGGTTATGCAGCGAGCCCAAGGCTGGCAGACATGGAGAGGCTGAGACAGCTACAGACAGTGACAGCTGAGTTGGTAGAAAACCCTTCTGAGGATAGCAGGACACTGCAAGTGGGACTCAAGAGCCAAGAAGCTGCTTGGTCCACAACCAAAGAGCACACAGAAACCTAACAGCCTCCACCTGCAGAGCAGCAGGCAGTGTGCAGCCACCCAAAGTGAACTAGGACCTCCGCAGGCACTCGCGCCACCTTGCACAAGGGCTGCAGCCATCACTTTAGCATGGGAAGCCTGCCTTGGAACAACACGGTAAAGGGGCAAGAGACAGCATCCAGTTAGCTGGAACAGCCTCCCAGAACCCCCTGCGTCCCCTGTGGAGCCCTCAAGGCCTTTCCTGGTAACCTATTAATGATCCATCTGAGCACGCTTCTCACAGACCTGGTTAACTGATTTTCCAACCCGCGGAGGAATAAAATTCACATTTAGAAACCAAGGTGATCTGACAACCACAAGGCATCCTGACAACCCAGCAGCAAGAAGGCTGACATTCTCTGGGCTGCAGCTAGCCTAGGAAGGGTGCAAGGCCTCACTTAAAAGACTGCCCTCCACAACTGTGAAGCACTGGACCTCACAGCACTGGAGAGGAGCTCGCTCATGCCGAGCAGCAGCTCAGGAGGAGGGAGCAGATGTGGGCCGCAGCGGGTGGCGGCAGGGCTCCTGCTCTCCTGGGTGCTGGTAAGTGCTGCTCCTGGGACAGCCAGCACTGCTCACCTCTCTCATCATCTCGTCCACCTCTGCACGGCCGCACTCCATCTCCGCCACGTCACTCACACAGCTGGGGGGCACGATGCCCAGTTTGCCTAGAGAAACCAGACAAGCCCTGTCACGCTCCACACCGAGCCACACAACTGCCCAGTCATTGGGTATCCTCGATGGCTGCCCTTAGCAGTGGCCCAAGGCCTGGTGAAGGCCCAAGGCCTCTCCTCCCAGGCTGTAGTCATTGGACCAGAAAAGCCCAGAGGGAGAGACAGGTGGTGAAGACTAGAAGAGCAGCACTTCCAGCTTGGCCTCACCCTTCTCCTTGGCTGAGAACCCTGCCAAATCTACCTTTTGCCAGGTGTTGCTGCCTGCCCTACAAAAGTTACATCTGTAAGCTGGGTGTTTGAAGATACCCAGAGGCTTCCTAGCAAATTTGTTGGCAGGCTGAGTTACTGTTTTTTAAAGCCAGTTGGCAGGAAATCTCTTTTCAGTCTTCCCAAATACACACACACAGCTTTGTGCACACACACATCCCTTGTGCCAATGGCCAGCTGGACCAGTCCCAACCAGCACCTGCCCAAGAGCACCCAGTATGTCCAGAGTGAGCATTCCCTGCTCAGAGAGGCACCTGCCAGGCTCAGCCCTGCAACACGCATCATGAACTACGATCGCCTGCTAGCCTTCCCCTTCCCATGGACCCATGTTTCTTTCCATCCTTCTGTCCTGACTGAATTCTGGTTCCATCTTGACAGGCTTGCAAATTCACTTGGAAGCTGCTGCCGAGCCAAGGGGGGCAGAGGGTGGCCCTAGCACAGTCACAAGCCACTCAGGCACAGAGCAGCCTGGGCCCGCTGTACACTGCACGGGTGTACAGTCTGCTTGCCCCTGAGAACCTGTTCTATTCTCCTTTAACAGCCACCCCTGCAGGAGACGCGCCCCCACTGCCAGGTATAAACAAGTTAGAGTCTTCCCCAGGTCTGACTTGGCTGGCCCTGGAAGGGTCAGAGAAATATTCCTGCAGCTTCAGGTCACATGTGACTTCACAGTGACCCAGCACCACCAGTGACTTCCTGGCCTTGCTGGACCACCTGGTGTGTTCACTCAACCCAAGGGGCCACATGACTCTCCCAAGGGAGAGTTGGATTCAGTAAAGTCAGGTGTTCATCTGCAGGTGCTGAAGCTACAGATGATCGGAAGCCAGGATACCACCCCAAAACATGGTCGCATCAGCCAGAACAGACATCTGCCTTCCCATCCTTGCCCAACTGGACACCCCACCCCCTCACACACTCCAGTGAGCTCCGTCACGGTGCTGCTTCCCTTGGTCACGAGGCAAGTAACTCTGACACAGGCCCGCTGTGTATTTGTTTGAGTCATGATTTTAACTTTTTAAAAAGTATGTGTCAACATTTTCAATAGTTGAGAAAAATCAAGGTGTTGATAGAGTATTTTAAACCAGCAGTTGTAATGAGGTTTTATCCCCTGAACCAGCTCTGATCTGTAGCAGTTGCACAGCCATCACTCTAAAAAGGATTCTCAGGCCAGAACCAGGCTGGACACATCCAGGCTGATTGGTGGTGTCTGGCCAGAA
The DNA here is from genome assembly GCA_004027165.1 of Ctenomys sociabilis. Taxonomy (NCBI): domain Eukaryota; kingdom Metazoa; phylum Chordata; class Mammalia; order Rodentia; family Ctenomyidae; genus Ctenomys; species Ctenomys sociabilis. The sequence continues at coordinate 20,613 of PVKA01021143.1, read as the reverse complement.
TATTGGAATGAGAAGTACAGGAGCTGTGGCTCACTTTTTTTTTTTTTTTTTTTTAACTTTCCCTGCTTTCATGCCTTCATGAATGCTTGCAGGGTTCCATTTGCAGCAGTGACACCAAGCATGTCATTTTCAGGAGCTCTTCTTTCCACCCTATGACCCAGCCCTCTCTTGTCTACCAGACTGACCCCTTGCACCCTCTACAAGGGCCAGAGGGATCCAATGGGTTTCCTCATGAAAAGCTGTGCAGGCTCTGTGGCCCCAGCCAGGAGAGCTCACCCTGAGCTTGTCCCCTTGCGTGTCCCTAGCCTGGGCCACAGCCAGTCCCCAGGGCCCCCATCCTTGAGCCGCCCCCTCAGCTGGAAGCTGCCACTTGACAGCAGATGGTGCATGAGGTCAGTGGTGGTAGCAGACTGGTGGTGCTGCTTACACAAAGGAGAAAACCATTTCTTTAACTAAAGCCAGGGGCCCAGACCCTGTGGTGGCAACCTCCACCCCAGACCCGAGTCCTTGGAGAGGCTGCAAACCTGGCAGCTTCTGGAAGCCTGAGTGCCCACAACCGATAGTTACATTTTTGTTCTTCCTCTGGGACGATTCTATAAACTTTGTAGGGCTCGGAAATGTCCAGCTGGGACCGGTCTGTCACTTCCTCAAAGTCTGGGCTCTTGTTCAACGCACAGCGTAACCTCGTCTTCCAAGTGGCTGGTTCAGCTTTGTCCCCTTCTTTAAACTTCCCTTTAAAAACGGCCCAAGCCTGAAGGAAGAGAGGGGAGCACATTAAGTTCATGAGGTCCACGGTGGGGACCAGGTGCCCCTCCTCCCCAACCCCAAGCCACTGTCTCCCAGGATGCGAAGAGACTCAGGCCAGGCAGGGGTGCCTGAGGTCACCCAGCCCTGCCCCCAGCCACCCTCACTGTGGGTCTTTCTCAGTCCCTCCCCGGGCTGAAGAGCCTAAAGCAGCTGAGGTTGATCTGCTCAAAGAGGAAGTTGCACATGATTTCACTGGAGTGTCCAAAACAAAGGCTTTTTGCTTTTTCAAATCAACTCTGAGCTAAAATATAGTACAAAAAGGGAACATTTGCAAAAGCCCTAATGTGGTCATCAACTGCCCTGCTCCTTTTAATAGAAATCTCGTTTTGCATTTTTGCAAGATGCTTCACCCCCACACATACATCCAAAGTGCCGCTTCAAATGTGGTTCTATCAGTTATGTGTCTCTTTTTGGAATGGTTCTGTGTTCTGATCTCTCCAGACCTCAGGATCTAAACCGGGACCAGAAATTCAAACCGGAAAACTTAGAAGTGCAGCTGTTTACAAGACATGGGGCAGTATTTTTCAAATAAAACATGGGAGTGAGCATTACATTAACAGTCCAGAACTGGAACCCAGCAGCCAATCAGTAGGTAAAACCGCTAAGAGGTGGAAATTACCTTACATTTCAGACAAAATCAGGCCATGTTCTCCGCCTAAGCTAAGAAAGGGTCTGAAGGGAATTCTGCCTCCCAGTCAGGAAACCAACCTGAGAGGAAAGCCACGTTCCCAAGCTGGCCACATGCGCAGGCGTGTGGCACGCAGCCTCCGGGGCCCGCCCTCAGGACCCACCTGTGGCAGGCACCGGGCAAATCTGTACTTCCAGAAACCCAGAGTGGCATCTTTTTCCTCTCAAAAAAGGTACAAATGTTTATAGTTTGAGGCCAAGGCCCACTGCCCTGCAGATACCAGATTCTGCAGCTACACCCGGGCAAACAGAGGTAGAAAAACATTTCCTGTCCGTGAGCCCAGCGGTCCCTTCCAACTCAGGCCCACGCAGCACTTCGGAATGTGTCTTTAAGAAAGCGTCTTCTCTTTTTCTGTTTTCTGAGATAGGATCTTGCTGTGTAGCTCATTCTGGTCTTAAAATCACTATGTAGCCCGGGCTGGCCTCAAACTCACAACAACCCTCCTGCCTCAGCCTCCCAAAGGTTGGGATTACAATGTATGCCAACATGCACAGCGCTGAGTAAACAGTCTTCAGTTCTATCCTCTGTTGGCCAAACTGCTGACTGTGCAATGACTTGCCTGTTACTGCTTCAAGGAAATGGCAGCCCAACCTCGTACTCATGGAATGGCAACTCCAGGGTCTCCCTGGCTCTGCCCTCCTGCTATATGGAGCAGGCCTACACTCAGTGGCTCCAGTGGCCTCGACCCGCAAAGGCCAGCAGCACCGTTCCCTTGAACAGCAGGAAGTGTCTGTACGGCCATGGCTAAATGTCCCAGGGACTAAAGTCACACCTCCGCCCTGCCCTTGAGACCCACAGGCTGACCCACCCTCCACCAGGACTTCCAAGGGCACAGACTGCGGCACTGTCACACAGCTGGTGGCGCCGGCCCTGAGACCTCTGCCAGGTCCCCTCATTCCTTCTCAACTGCTAACCATGAAGAAGGATGGGGGTCTCCATCCCCACTATGCCAGGGGAAACGCCAGCACACAGCTCCCCCAGCCATGTAGCTCCACTAGCACCTGCCCCTCACGCCCTCTGGCTGGCTCTAAAAACTCAGGGTAGCTGCCTGATCTCTCAAGTGCTCCTAGAGCTAAAGCCAGACAGAGCTCATGATGTGGGCCCCAGGGAGTCACTCACTGGGCTAGTGCCGGAGGACATCAGCCCTGCTTGCTCAGCAGCCAGGGCCACATCCCCATCATCTAACATACTGTCAGTCATTGCATGTTAAAAATTCATTCCTGGGCCAACGAGATAGCTCAGTGGACTAAGCACCTGCTTAGGCGAGCACAGAGACCAGGGTTCAATCCCTAGCACCACATACCATGCTGGCCCCACCCCTGGGCATGCTAAGCTGGCCACCGAGTCCGGGCATGGTGGCACACACCTGTAATCCCAGCGCTGGGGAGGCTGAAAATAGGAGGATCACTACAAGTCTAAGCTGTGTAGTGAGACCCTGTGCCAAATATATTAAAAATAAAATTGATTCCTTCAGGGCTTCTGGTCCAGAATGCCTGAGCTGAGGGCCCTGCACACATCCATCAGATCCATGCACAAGCAATTCTGTGACCACAGCTAAGGCCCACCCACCCAGACATCAGGAAACAGGCAAACACTCTTCTAACACCAGCCATAAGTCAGCGTCGGGGCCCCCTCACTGTGCCGAGGTTGGGACAATGGGACTGGATCCATCCTCACAATTTGGTCTGTGTGACATAGGACGCAGGCTGCAGAGGGGCACTGCAGACAACACAGACCTCTGGTAGAAACGGCTTCTTACCCGCCCTGCTCCCACTGAGGCATGAAAGCAAACTAATGTTTTATTTTGTTTTTACTCCAAAATGTCAGAAACCTTTTCTTTGCATGCTTGAGAAAACAGCTGACAGCTGACAGCACCCAAGACAGCTCCACCTGACCTAGCACCCGTCTCACTGTTGATTCTCCCAGCAGCTGCCATGCTCCATAGACACTACAGAGTGGTCCCTCCCCCAGGATGGCCAAGCTGCTCTTCTGCATGACCCAGCTCAGGAAAGAACGAGGTGGAGCCTACGACACCAGGCCACCCTGGCTCATCTCTCATCAGCCCACTAGCTGCCCACTCCGCGTGGGCACCCTCACTCTGGCCTGTCCACATTCCTGCTGAGATTGTAGACTCATTTCAGATTGCCACACTGGACGACTGCGTAACCAACGGAAACATTGGGAATCTTGCACATTCTTCTCAAGGCTGTTGAAATGGCCATGAAGAGCGTTGCATAAGATGTATAAATCTGGGGCTTTATTTCATTATCCAGAACACCCACTGAAGCAGAGAACAGGTGGAAGGGAGAAGCTGGCTCTCTTCAGCCTGCCGGGCACTGTCTCCACCTCTGGAAACCACTCTTCCAGAGACCCAAGTGTGGATCCCAACCACAGTCAGCTCAGAGCAGGGATTTCAGTGGGAGTGACAAGACTGTGCTGCCAGGAGACATCTGGCCACACTGCAGAAATTTCTAGTCATCGGGGAAGAAGATGCTAGAATCTGATGGGAGAAGACCAGGAATGCTGGGAAGTGCCCTACAAAACCTTCACAATGAACAGTGTCTTGCTCTTGACCCAACAGCATCACTCTGGCCTGCAATGACCCAAAAACTATAGTTCCCACATGACTGTGTGCCCTTGCAGGGCCATCCCAAAGAGCACACCCCCGTGATGCCAAAGGCAAACCCCACCTCAGAGCCAAGACACTCAAAATCTACACCGGCCCTAGGAATGAAAGAGCAGGGGCTGCCCTTGCCAACCGTGGGGTATCCGGCTTCCTAAGCCAAGGCCTTGATTGGAAGGAATCTGGGGGACATGTGGGCAGCCGGGGACCCCAAGAGTGATTGCAGAACATATGCCATTTTCCTTGGCATGATCAGCAGCCAGCTTCAGTTCTCAGAGACGAGCCCAGAGCACAGATCTGACAGAATCACTGCAGCTCAGAGCGCAGGATCCACACGGAGCACAGAGACCCAAAGGACTGACACAGCTAAGCCAGCCGGACCCACTGTGCTCCACTCTGGGCTGAGACGTGGCCTTTTGTTCTTTCTGATCACCTATGTCAGCAGTCAGTCACCTGCAGTTCAGAGCCTGCGATACAATGGAAACCAGCAGGCTTCACTCCCCAGCTTGGCCATGGCCTCAGATCTGTCTCTAGTCCTCTGCAGTTCAGCCCCCTCTGAGGCACTGAGGCCTCTCCCCTCCCCTACCCCATGTGCACCAAGGCAAAAACAGCAGTGGCTTGCAACGTGGGCTCTGAGTCAGACCACCTCGGGCCTCTGTTTACAAAATGGAAGTTTGCGCTGGCCTTGACCTCGAGTTCTGAATAGCTCAGGCCTCCAAATCTGCCCCCCCCAGACATCTGGGACTCTGAGATGCCCATAGGTGACTCCAATGACCCAGCTGGCCTGCAGAGCTGAGCCGTCCTGCCTCCCATTTTCTTTCTGAAACTAGATGTGTGAAAGATGGGACAACAGAGGACAGGCCCAGCTCAGAACACACTCTCAGTCAGTGCTGCCCATCAGAGAGAGAGGCAAGACCAGGCCCTGTGCACGAGCTAGGATGGCTCTGACACACTGGCTCTAATCCAAGTCACCCCAAGCCCCAGCCCACAAGCAATGACAAACACTCCCCTCAGAGTTTTGTCTACAAGGTCAAGCAGAGGCATAGGAGACACCGGCATAGCCACCAGGGAGAAGACCAAGTTCCCTGTGTGCTAGGGACACCCAGGCTGACCTTGAAGATGGAGGCATCCACCTCCTGGTTGTAGTCCTGCTTGCCAGCATGCTTCCAAGGGATCCGGAACATGCTCTTCTCCTCGTTTTCCCAAATCAGCCCCGGGTACATGTTGCTGTCGATTTGTTCAATCAGCCACTGCCGAAGCCGCCGTCCGCCATTCCTGTCACACATCCTTCAAAAGGAAAAATCAAACCCTGTTGTATAATGAACGCTGCCCAGTGAGCCACAGCCACCCAAGAGCGCAGCAAACAGGAAACCTGGAGGCTCACAGCAGAGGCACTGGCTGGGGGAAGCCCCAGGTCCAGGGACTCTGGGCCACCTGCCAGCAGCAGACAGCGCTGGCCTCTGTGGCACCGCCTGCCCTGAACAAAAGCTGCCAGCCAGCCCTGCTGGGCCTGTGTAAGCCCCACCTTTGGTTCCATCTGTGCTTCCCACTCTTCCTGATTTCCTGACCTGGACAAACACAGCCACCTTGAACAGCAACACTTTCAACACTATCTTAGGGAAAGTCACCTCTTCATGGTATGGTGCACTAAGAAGCACCCAACTACCAAGTGGATAGGCACCCCCAGAAAGAGGAGGGCCTCAAGGAGCCCCCTAGGCGGTCACCTCACAGCTGGCCATTCGGCAGGGGTGGGGGCTTGGGATGAGATGGAGCCAGGATAGCAGTTCCCCCAGGTGATCTTTAAGTGTCACATTCCCCTGAGTGTCAGGGAGGACTGTCACACCTGGCAGGCATGCAGTGAGAGTCCTGCTGCTGCACAGGTATAGCACCTGAGCCAAGGCTGGTGCCTTAGAAGACTCCTTCAGTCACAGAGGTGGTCACCTTCTTCTGAGGACTCTGAGAAAGCCATGAGGAACCATGGAGGAGAGAGAGAGGGAGCCACAGCCACAGGCTTGCCCCTTCCAGGGGCACAGTGACTGTGTGGACACCAAGGGCTCCTTAGACATTCCTCTCCTAGCTCACAATGGCTTTCCCAGTAGCACAGAGAATGAGAGGACATGCACACTGTCACGACGCACAGCCAACACTTACAAGAACAGTGCTGGAAATCCCCCAGGCGGTTGGACAGACGCCCACCCAAATAGAAACCAAAGAAACAGCATTTCTATTCTTCAGATGAAATGTGACCTCCCTGGACAAACAAGCTCGAACTGATCAGCATGGCAGACATGATGTCCCCAAGAATATGGTCACAGCCAGAGCCAGGCTGAGCAACAGGCAAAACAAGTCAGCAACCTTTTCAAGTGCATTTGGGAAACTCCGGCCCCGGCAGGTGGCTGTGGGGGCAGAGAAAGGGGCCAAGTCCACCGAGGAAGGAGGTGAGCTCTCCAGCGCCCCTTGCGGCACAGAACAGAGTGCAGGTGTGAAACAGGAATTGGAGTTTGCTTTGGAAACTCCGAGCCTCAGCGAAGCTCCCCCCTGGCTAGACTTCAGGAAGCCCCTCAAACTTCTGAGATACAGCCTTGAAAACGTGAGAGATGTTTCCTGAGGCCCCAAATCTGTGTCACTAAATAAGGGGCCAATTCAGAAGTTGAGCCCAGGTTTACTTAGGCAAAAGACAAGCAGCACTACCACCCACCCTGAAACAACCAAGCAGGGCGCTGCCTTCTACAGCTGCCTCTGGAAGAAGATGATACTCCTACCTCTGGCTCTGCTCCAGCAGCTGGAGGAGGTGAGGGACAACACAGGGGCTGGGCTCTGGGAACTGGTCAGGAAGGGAGACTCTCACCTCACTCTTGGTCCCCTAGGTCCCAGAGCCCCTGTGGAAGAAACAATCCTGTTGGTACGGGTCTTTTCCAGAAGGGGTGAACAATCGCTTCAGGATTCCTGAGTTCATCACCTCAGAACTGCTAAGGATTCTTAATGATTCACAGGAAAAACAGGAGAGGAAGAAGAAGAGAATATGAAAGCCGGAAAGCACTAGAAACCATCGGATCCAGGCTCTGCTGAAAGAGGAAAAGCAGACTCAGAGAGGTAGCGCAACCACCAGGAAACCAGGCAGGAGGTCAGGACTGTCCTCTGGGCCCCGCAGTAGTGGTACTTGCTTCTTTCTATAAGGAGAGGCCGCAGCTGAGTTAGGAGCTCTGAGCACGTGGACAGCCCCGCCCCTCATCTCCAAAGGGCCTCCAAGCCACCAACTCTCACCACTGGAACCCGGTATGATATATTGAACACTGGCAAATTAACCGCACCAAATGCCCAACCAGGAAAAAAGTAAAACACCAGTCACATGCTTATAACTTCCTCTTCCCTGGCTTGGAGGTAACAATCCCCTCCACAGACCAAGTGCTTTCTGAAGCTGATCTACACCTCCATGTGCGTGCAGGGCCCCTGCTGGGCTGGGCCTCCTCCAAGGAGTGAGACTGGGGACTGATAAGTGTAACACCCTCCCCAACGAGTCTCTCCTGCCTCAAGTGGCAGAATCACTCCCAAGTCTTCTGGGAAAGCTACCTGCCGGATCCCAGAAGGGGAAACTCAATTAATTCCCAGCTCTTACCTTTAGTTTCAAAACCCGTGGGGACTGTTTAGATTAGGAGTACTTTAAAATCGCAGGCGCTTCAGTCCCCAGAGTCCCTCTGTAAAGCACTGGCAGTAGCAGACCTCACCTGGGCAGCCATCCTGCGCTCTGGGGTCCTCTGTCGCTCGTTCTCCTTCCTCTCTCTCTCCCTCTCACTACATCTCACCCAAAACCGATTTTAATTTTTGGTTTGAGGCAGTGTCTCACTGTCACTAAGTTACCCAGGCTGGGCTCAAACTTGAGATCTGCCACGCCTGGCCCTGGGTCTCTTCCCTTCCGACCCCATAACTTCCAGTGCTCCAGATCCTGGCGGGTGGCGACATCCCTCCCCAAAGGGAAGGGACACACGGGATTGGAGATGCGGCGACCCCACTCAGGAACCTCCGCCCACGTCGCGATCCGCACAGGTCTGTCCACTGTGCTTCCCACTGTCGGATTTAGGAACTCGCTATGTTCCTCATTAATAAGCTTCCCGTGTAAGTCAGATCTTAGGGAAAATTGGGTTTCACAGCGCAGCCAGTCAGCGAAGCAGGCGATAGCGACCGCGAGCTGGACCCCGGCTCCCAGAGGCGCGTGGCCACGAAGGGTCGTCTTGCGGGATTACCCCGCCGCACTCTTACCTGCTACGCCGCTGTCCCAAGCTCGCGCCGCCCGGCGATGTCGCTGCGGGCTGGGGCTGCAGGGAGTGAGCTACTTTAAGGGTGGGGCGGGAATAGGGCGGGGCTGGCGCGGGGAGCGACCTCCACATTGACCAATAGCACGCGGGAGGAGAACAGGCACCGCCCACTCAGCGTTGCGCTCCAGGCCCGCCTTCTTTGAAGCGCTCAGCTTTCCGAGAAATCACTGCTGTGCCGGGTGTAAGCGCGCAGCAGGCTGCGAGGGTCCTGGGTTTCTTCCGGGCCACCGAGCCCCTCTCTTCGTCGGGGTCCGGGGGCGGCGCGGGCTGGGGCTTCCCGCAGGAATTCCCGGGGGTCTGTGGGGGTGTGCGCCAGGCCAAGGTCCCAGCAAAGACCCACGTGGCCACTGAGCACCCCGGGCCCGGCGGGAGGCACCCTGAAGCGTACACCGCTGTCTTAGGGAGCCCCGAGCACATGAACCGAGGTGACAGTCACCTGCCACGTTGGCATGGTCGCCTCTATCACATGGGAAGGCCACTGGCAGAGTCCTCAGGGCCAGAGAGAGCTGGGGATTCAGGGTTAGTGCTGAGTATCTACTGGGCATTCACCATCAAGCCTGGGACCACCCCTGCCCCACCCCAGCGTCCATTTGGTTCCAGGGGTTCCTTTACTGTAAGCACGGGGAGAGGAGGGGCCGCGCACAAGAGGGAAAGCTGAGGGACACTTTTGGAGCAGGGGCAGTCCCCATTGGGGTAGGTTAAATGAGGGTCTTAGTTGACTTTTATGGACAGTTGGCCAATCACAGGCCAAGGCCATTTACAGCTTTATTACCCATCCGGACTTTCAAGGACTTATGGAGACGTTGGAGATGGAAAAAGGAAATATTCTAGTTTCAAAATACAGAAAGAAAGAGGGAGAGGGAGGGGGAGGGAACACGGAAACCTCTAGGTGTCAATTTCCCAAAACCATGACTGCCAGAAAGCCAGAAGCAATCAGAAAGTAAACAAGTTCCGGGGGCCAAAGAAATCCAATGGAAAATTTGTTTTAGAGCGTAAATTCTTTGCAAGCGTCTGGATAGTGTGAGTGTCCTTGAGTTTACTCGTGGGGAAGTGGTGCCTGCAGAGACCCTGCTCCCCAGTCTCTGGGCCTCTGATGCGTTTTCTCCCTCAATTCTGCTCACAAACATACCGTACGCCTGCGCTATCCTAAGCAGGCAGGCAGCACAAGGACTACTCTAGTTTCCACGCAGCAGGTTCTCCGGTAAAAGGGAAGGAAGTTGACGTTCTTCATGGGCAGCAGGTGTCACTATAGACATTGCTGGACGCCCTTGCCAAAGACTACACGATTTCCAACCCTCTGTGTTTACTTGCACTGTGTGTGTGTGTGTGTGTGTGTGTGTGTGTGTGTGTGCGCGCGCGCGCGCGCGCGCACAGGCCAGCATGTGAGAGATGGTGGTAGTGCTGGGGAGTGAACAGCACAGAACCTGTACACTGAGCTACATCTCCAGCCCTTTTCTTATCTTTCTGTTATTATTTTGAGATAGTTGCTAAGTTGTCCACCTGGATTCGGACTTGAGTGCCTGCTGCCTCAGCCTCTCCAAGTTAGAATTACAGACATGCACCTCTGCGCCTGACTAACTCTGTATTGGGTATTTATTAGGCACCTACTGCACGCTAGACAGGGTACCTGTGAAGATGAACATGGTGTCTCTCTTAGCCTGCTCCTGCCTGCACTGCAGTCCCAGCAAGTTTTGTCCTGCAGCCCACTTCCTCCTTGTCATGCCCCATCTCATCTGCCATTGCTCCCAGCGCCTCTTTCTGTCTTTTTGGCTCCCCAAAGTTGTCACACGGGCCTCATCCTGGCACCTAAGCCATATTCCCCAGTGCCATGGCTTCCCACAGCACAGCTTGTCAAGCTAGGACAGGTTTTCAGGTAGGCCCTATCCACACCCCAGCTCCTTGGCTCACAAAGTGCATGGTCCTGAGCAAAGAACATGACCCCAAGACACCATTTCCTCCTCTGAACGACTGCACTGGTGCTAGTAAGGTGAAATATGTGACATTGTCAGAGTCAGCTGCTTGGGACCCACAGAAAAGTCAGTTTATTATGGCTGGCCATACCTGTTCCTGCCCCTAGGCTAGTGTGGGGATCAGATGAGTGTGTGTGTCTGTGTGTGTGTGTGTGTGTGTGTGTGTGTGTGTACGTGCACAACGGCGCCCACACCTGTTGGTCTTTCCTCTCTTTGAGGCACAATTAAAACATTTACAAGTGAAAAACATCTAGAAAAGTAGACACAGCCACTGGATTCCACTTTCTGGCTCCTAATTACTGGCTAGTAACAATCTGCCCAGTGACTGCTACCTCCCTGGGCTCCCCCAGGTCCTGGCTCCCAGGAGGTGCATGAGCCCCCCCACCAGGTGGCCTTGGTCTCCACCTCTCCACACCCCTGCATCCTTGCCCTCCCCCTTCCATCCAGCGTCTTCAGCTGGACTTTGGGCACAAGCTGTCCTCTTTCTGCTCTGCCCTGGCTTATTGGGTGGAGCCAGTGAGCAGGTGGAGGAAGGGCACCTCCAGCAGCCAGCCTCTGCCCAAGTCCCTGGGAGATGTTCCACCTCCAACAGTGACTGCTGTGGACATGTCCCCAAAATTCATATGTCCCCTGTGCCCCACATGAGGGCAGTTTGGGGGTGACTAGGGTTGGATGAGGAGTCAGTGTCCTTCAAATGGGCACGGAGAATGGGCACTTCCCCCCTCCAGGGGAGTTCTCACTGTGTAGCTTCATTGGCCTCCAACTCAAGCTCCTTCTGCTTTGGCCTTCTGAGTACCCGGATCACAGGTGAATGCCACCGTGTTCATCCTCTGCTCTCTCCAGTGAGAAGGTAGCAGGTGGCAAGCCGGGAAGCCTTTTCACCAGAGCACAGTGCTGGCCCCTGACCCCTGACCTCAGCCCTCAGAACTTTGAGACAGAGAGTGGCCTCTGTGGAAGCCACCTGACGGCACCCAAGTGAGCAAGGGAAGTAAGCCATGCTCCAGGCAGCCAGCACCACACAGCCTCTGTCTGTTACTTATCTCTCATTGCTGGGACAAAATTCCCAACACCCAAAATTGAGGAAGGAAAGATTTATTTAGCTCAAAGTCAGTGGAGGTTTCAGCCCATACTCAGCAGGCTCCAAGGCAGAGTGGCACATGGCAGAGGGCAGCAATACATTGCGGTGGAAAACAGCAAAGAGCTAAGGCAAGAGGGAGGAGCAGCAGCCACAGAGAGCACATCTGTCTCCCTTCTGCTGCACTCAAGCTGTCTGCCCCAGGCTGAGTGTAGCACCACACCTGTAAGCCCAGCAGCATTTACATCCCTAACACTGGATCATCAATTAATCACAAACTCTAGAAGTCTGCCCCATAACTGCATGAGGCTTTGGTGGGATAACCAGACACAAACTTAGCACCTCTCTCCAGTCCCCATGGATCAACTGAAGGCTTTCCTGCTGCCTGGCTGTCCTCCCTGGCTCTGGAACCCGAGTCCTCATCCTATAGCTAAGACAAGTGGGTGCAGTAACCCACCCCACTGTCAATGCCCACACAGCACAATCCCAGGGCTTGCAGAGCCTGGCGGTGGAAAAATAGATGAGTGTTGGCTGTCCTCTTCCCCTGGGCTCTGCAGTGTACGCAGTACTGTGACTCTGTCCCTAGGCACAGTGTCTTCATAGGCCTCCCAGTTTGGATGTCCACAGGAACCCTGACCAGCTCCCTCATTATTCTCAGCCTCCTAATCCCCTAAAAATCTCTGCGAATCCCACTCACACTAACAGATCAGTACAGACCACGGCATGGAACATTCATCCGCTCATGGAGCTGGAGGTCAGAAATCAGTGAGTTACTCAGAACCTTCAGGGAGAATCTACCCCTTGGCTCCTCCAGCTCTATCCAACAGGGAACCCTTGGCTTGTGGCCTCTCCTTCCATCTCCAAAGCCCACAGTGGTCAGCAGAGTCCCATGTCATCTCCTCTGCCTCCTCCCTCTCTCCCCTAAGTAGCTGTAGCTACACCTGGCCCAGCGGATGTTCCAACACCTTCTCCCTGCCTTCATGCCAGCTGAGCAGCAGCCTGAGCTGCCTGCCTCCTTCATCCCCCCTTTGCTAGCTCACCTAGCACTTCCCAGAGCCCCTCAGAGGACTTGCTCTGTGCCCATCCTGCAGGCCCAGCTCCAGGCCAGCCAGCCATTCCCTACCTGCCCATCCTCGGGCCTAGGACACAAGGCCCTTGGTCTCCAGCCAGCTTCAGTGAAGATCTTAACACAACTGCATTTGACAGGATGTGAACCTGAGGACAAAGAGCTAAAATTCAGACACTGGGTGAGGTGCAGAGCCACCAGCACCTCCTGCTGCTCCTGGCCCCAGGCCTGGCTCTCCCACTTCCTACAGGGAGACAGATGGTGGGCAGAACAGAAGCACTCTTCTCTCTGTCAGGCTCTTGGATTCTCAGCTCCCGCGGCCATGCCACCTAGCCCTCTCACCTGTAGTCCTTGCCCAGAACCCTGGTAACAGTGTGGCATTTAAGGTTCATACTTAGGAGTCAGCTTGCTGCATCATTTGTGGGATGAGGACCACCCAAAGGTGGCTGGGATGAGGACCACCCTAGAAGCCTGGCTCTGGCTTCCTGACATGTGATCTTAGTGCCCTGAGGCAGAAATCCAGGGTGGCACACCTGGGAATCCAGGAAGAGTTTACTGAGGGAACATTTACACAATTCTATGGAACCCACCCCTAGGACAGGGCATGTGATCTGTTGAAGAGTACCCCAACATGATCATGTCATTGTGTCCTTCAAGAGATAACAGCACCAACAGAGAGGTGACCATTAGCTGTAGGAAGGATCCTTGTGCTGGGACTGAGAGGGCTGACAGGAGACAGGGCAATGAGACTGGCCAGGAGATGGGGACCATGAGATGCATCAGTCAGCAGGCCACAAACTGGATGGACAAGAAGAGCTTTGAAGAATATAGTGACAAAGCCACAAACACAGAGGAGACCAAATGGGACACTCACTGTAAACTAGCCTAACCATCCAATAAACAATCAAGGCAGTGGAACAAGGTTTTTGGGTAGCACTAACAATGAGAGAAAAGGTAGACAAGTGGTACTTATTGACCATGTTAAGGACTGTGCTTTTCAAGACAGCACTGGAGGGAGACCTGGTGGCACACACCTGTCATCCCAGAGCTCTAGAGTAGGCTGAGGCAGGATAACTTCACATTTGAGGGACCTAGCAAGACCTCCTTGAAACAAAACATAGACAAAGGACTGGGGATGCAATTCACTATGGAAGTCATGGCTTCAATCCCTGCTACTATAAAGGGGAAAAAAACAGCCTTAAAAATTAGAAGTAAGGCAAGACAGGAAGAAGATATTCCCAATACACAGTCCGGAAATGACCAGTGTTTAAGTCAGTACACAAGTCAGTAAGAAAAGGACAAATGGTCTTCTCCCAGGAAGCAGCATGCAGCAATGCCACCTGTGTCACTAGGCTTCACTGAGGATAAGATTTAACATCATGCATCATGTCATGTGCATGATGTAACACACAGAACACTTACAAAGTCCGCTTACACAGCCACCTGGAGAATCACACAGAGAAGAACACAAAGGGGCCACCAGCATGCTGGAAAGCCAGAGCGTCCAGGCGAAAGCCAGAGGCCCAGAACTCACTGGAAATCCAGGACAAGTCATCTTGGAATCCTGAAGGATTTGTGTTAGAAGGCAAAGAGTGCTACAGGCTGAAGGAACTGGGGAGGGCAAAGGCCAGAGCACCTCTGAAGAAGCAAAATAGGCAGATTTCCTCCTCCTTTCCCTTTCTATTTCATCCAAGCTACAAGCCTATTGGTTGGTGCTACCCATATTCTGGGTGGGCTTTCCCTCTTAGTTTGGGGTTCATGAGTTAATCATCCAGACACACCCAACTCTGCTTCACTAACCGACTAGGTGTGAGTTAATCCCTTCTAGCTGACACTGCAATTAGCTGTCACAATCCACCCCTTGCTAACCTGACAACCAGGCACACTTCCTTCAACCATACTTACTCTCCAGATACAATAGCAAGCTCATAAGACAGAAGAGTACTGCATCTCACATGATACAACCATCTTGCATGAGAGTGGAGGTACACTAATTCCCTCCCCAGAGCAGCAGGCAAACTGGGGAAGGGCAGCAATATTAACTCTTTTCCTAACATTTCATGACATAAACCTTAGAACATAGGTTTGCAATGCCTAAGAACTGATAGTGCCAATCACCATGAGTATGTTACAAAGGAAGAAAACAATGTCTGCTTAGTAATACAAGCATATTAATGAAGTATGGAAGAAAGTTATAATTATAATCCTTGTTTCTGTAAGTGGTCACGCTGGTATTTGGAACTGTCTCCTGCTACCCGTTCTGTGCTCCCTTGGCATCGCCAAGCACCTCAGCAGGTCATGGTTCTCTACCTGGCATGGTGAGTCACATCTTTCTGAGATTCTGTCACCCTGCTTGGATTGAGCTGTTGTCATTTCCAATTGACCTAGGGCATGGTCATACTAGGAGGTACCCCAAGGAATCTCCTGTACTCCAAATATATTCTTCTTCTATGGTAGAATAATAGTCCAGTTCCCCTCTTGATCATCTAGATCAATCACCCCAACCCCCTGCTTAGCCTGTTTATGTCTCCTTGGAGGTACGAGGAGCCCAAAATGACCAGGGGATGGTGTTGGTGTCCAGGTCAGTGGCACCACGGTTGTGCTTCCTGGTACAAGTCTTCCCTGCTCTGGAACTAAGACTTCTAGGCCAGCAGAGGATGAAGTCACAGGAGAAAGCAAACTTTTTTCTAGAGGATCACTAGAGGTGGTAGTGGGTGGTACCATTCCCACTCCCACCCCTTGATTCCTGGACCTATGAATCCTGGCTCTGGGAGACACAGTACCATGGACTGGGTGCTGATTCAAAGCATGTACAGCCCTTTGAACAACCTTACCCCAGCCCTGCAAGCCAGTGCTGCCTAGCTGGCACAGAAATTGCATCTGAAAAGGACCATTCTACCTTTTTTTATCAATTCAGCCACTTCTGGGGCATGGCAAGGCCAGTGAATTCCAGAAGCATGAGTCTATCGCCTCACTTCTTTGGCTACAAAATGTGTTGCTTGGTCAGAGGCAGTGCCATATGGAATCCCATGATGGTGGGGAAGGCGTTCTGTGAATCCACAGATGGTAGAAATACTGCATGGAAGACAAATCCATACCCAAAGTAAATGTCTGTGCCCCTAAAGACCAAGTGCTGCCCCTTTCATGGTGAAAGCAGTCTAAACACAATCAGCGTGCACCTGGTCCCAGCTTGATCACCCCCAGGAATGAGGCTGTATGAGAGGCCGGTACTGGTCTCTGCTGCTGGCAGACAGAGCATTCAACAGTGGCTAGATCAGCCTCGATGGGGGGAGACCGTGTGACAGAGCCCATGCATAACCCATCCTTGCTCGGAGCCCCTCAGGACGAGCAAAGGAACTGAAGATGGGTGTCCAAAGGTGACAGTGGGGCCCAGACCTCCTCCTAGCTCCCCCTGGCCCCACCTGGGCTACAAGCCCATTAGCTGGCCACTCCCAGCCAGCCTGGGTCTTCCCTCTTCAGTTTTCGGCTTGCAGGTTAATCTGCACACCAGCTAACCTGCTGGCTGCTTCAGAGCCGAGTCCAACAGTGCGTGTCACACTCTCAGTCCTTGCATAGACCTTTCCTGTGGATCAAAAACTACAGTGAATGTTTAATTTTTTGAACATATTACAGGCAAAGACACATTGCCATTAATCCCTCCCAAAATCCTCTCCCTTCTTTCAAGCGATCACCCCATTGTTCTCACCACTGCTGTCTGAGGCAGCTCTGGGGTCCTCTTTCATGAGTGCCTTCGGGTGCACTCTCACGGCTGCTCCAGCACTGAAAGAACTCCATGTGCTGGCCTTGCGCAGGCATCCTGACTTGGAGAGCAAGCTCCAGAGGTAGGAGGAAGAGGCCCGGGCGCTGTTTTGGTGAGCTCCTCTTGGCTGATGGCACTGGTGAGCAGCACTTGCCATACTTTGTGTCACACCACATAAAGACACTCGAGAATTAGGGATCCCAGGACTGCTTCAGAAGACCCACAGGATGAGCATGCACGAAGGGACAGGTGGGGTTCTGACGGGACCCACCACAGCGCACCTTCTGTGTTAAAATCCAAGTTTTCACCGTGTGTTCTGACCATCCCTTGCAAGTTAGGAAACTCTAGGACAAGTGCATTCTGGAGATGGACTTGGCTGAGCAGAGCCTGAGATGCTGCAGTATTAATAATCTGCTGCGCCATTAGAATCTCTTAATGGCCACTGGTGGAGTCGCTGTGACACTGTTACCTGTGTCTCTATCTCTCCTGCTATCTTTATGTGCCAGCGCTAATATCCACAAGCCTGGGAAAGTGCTCATATATTTGAAAAAACACAGTTTATTTGCTCAACGCTGATCATTGATGAAAGGTTGCACACGCTCCTGAGGGTTCTGTTCTACGGAACAGAGAGGGTAATTTAAGAAGTCACGCTCAATGGAATTTCAGAATCAGGTCTGCCCAGACCAGGCCCAGATTTTATACCTTCGCTGCCAACAGTGAGCAAAGATCAGGGATCCAGCACACTCACCAGCTGGCCCAGAGCGTACCAGAGGTTTGGTCAGAATCACATGGCAGGGGAATGCAAAGCACACATGACAAAAGAGTAACCCCACACTTGCCGGAAAGCAGATGTTGAACACATTGACAAGACCAAGTGTTAGGGAAGATGGGGGGACTGTACCTCCCGCATGCAGGACAAGTTGGCACCTCCAGTTTGGAAAACACAGTTAAGCCTCCTGCCCCACGCACAGTAACCACCCATCCCCAGAAACGTGTCCATGAGGTCCACCATAGACATGAGGCCTAAAAGCAGCTCTGTTCAGCACCCCAGATGACAGCCAACCACCAGAGAACCAACCACAGGTGTCTGCCCACGCATAGAAAGGAGAGTGGGCCATGCTCATGGGCCCTGGCAGGCTGGAGGCAGCTGAGTGCCCCAACATACAGCCCAGGATCAAGCTTCAAAAGCAGCTCCTGGTGGCTCCAGGACTCAGGCTGCATCAGGGTGGCAAGCATGGGGCCAAGTGGGAGCAGCTTGGGGCAAGCAGCGTGAGATCTGTCCTGGAGCCAGATGTTTTGCCTGTGGCCAGGGCAGCAAGGCAGGCTGGCAGGGCAGGAGGTGTGGGCTCAGCAGGGACCCTGTCGCACCTCTGCAGGTCAGGAACCGAGCCCCAGCCTCAGGCACCCGCAGCCCAGGTACCTATTTACCCTGGGCAATAAGAGGGTTCATTTGTGAGTACCCTTGGCACAAATCAAGTGGCCACAGCTTGACAGGCAGTTACATACACAGTTGTGTGCACATGCAGCTGCATGGCCACGCGTCCACACAGGGGGCAGCTTCTCAGAGAAAAGGCTATTCTGCAATACAAGTGAGAGTAATTCACTGCAGTAAACTAAGGCTGACTCAAGGCACAGGGGAACAAAGATGCCAAAAACTAAACAAAGCTGCCTGCCTTAGAGATGTGAACTTTGCCCCCGTTTTCTTAGCAGTAGTTTCTCTTTGACTAAAAGCAATCTGCTCTGTTCCTGTTTGCTCAAGGTGGACTTAGCTGATAATTTACCAGCCACTAATATTGTCCCAGTACAGCACAGCAAATAAAACTCAGAGGTGTACCTGTGTTTGGCCATATCCTAAAGTTTGTGACTTCCAAGCACTTCATTCATTAATTTATTGGGCTAAATACTTGCAAGGGACTAGTCAGTTGATTCAGAATCCTTCCACCCCAGGAGTGTCACAGTACATAAAAACTTAATGGAAAAAAAATTACTTAAAGAAAAAACTGCTTGAAGCACTCAATGATATTGTGTGTCTATCAGATGTAAACTATATTCATATTTGTTACAGACAAAAGTGCCCTTAGACAATCCTGAGAAAGAATAAGTTTACAGAGGAAAAGGGCTCTATGCATAGATCAGAAATATCTATCATATTTGGAACCATTGCTATAGGATACTGGTTTACCAAAAATATAAGTTCAAATGCATAAATAGATGAATGTTTTTAAATGTTAACATCTTCCTGCGGCCCTGGTGCACATTTCAGAGGATGTTTCCTGGGAGGAACCTGCAGGATTCTGTCCCCAGGATGAGGTGGTGTCTAGGAATCCATGCTTTAGCATGCAGGTTGCCTTTGTGGCCAGGCACAAATGTGTCTCATAAGTACGTGGCTTGAGCACAGAAAACCTTAGTGCAGCCATAATAATTTACCACTGAAAAGAATCACAAATGCTGAACAGAGTGAGAGACTTTAGAAATGGTGTTCCCAAGCTCGGCCTCTGCTCCAGCCCTTAGAGACAAGACCAAGGATGTTGCCACAGCCTCCAAGGCAAGCACTCTCATGGGAGAATGCTGTGGCCTGTGTCAGGTGGACCTGGGGAGCAGACTTTCCCCACATCTACTGGTCACCCCACTGTGAGCCCTACCTCAGCACAAATATGGAGGTGCCTGGGGGCAGGGCCGCCTCTCCCTGGGAGAGAGAAAGAACATACAGCCTTCCTGTCAGACCCAGTGTGCCATCCCTGTGTCACTCAGGAGGGTGTATGACTTAACCCAGTATGGCAGCTCATGCTGATTCTCAGCCTGACTGGCTTGAGACGCAGAAGCCTGGAAGTTGGTCTGGGTGGCTCTGATGGACCACAGGGCGCTGCATCTGGCCCTGACGCTGTGCTCCTGCTCTTCTCAGCTCCCTCTGTCCTGCCAACATGCCTGGGCAGCTCTGCCCCATCATGCCACTGCCAGGGTGTTTCTAGAGCCGGCCAAGCATGGATAAGTAACTCCTGCCGCCTCTGGGCTGCGTACATCAAGAGCTCGGTCCCAGCCACAGAGAGCTGACCAAGATGTCCCTTGGGTCCAAGTCCCTGCCGAGGTGAAGGTTCCCCAGGTGCAGGTCACCTCAGGGCCACTGAAAGATCCTCAGCAGAGTCCTCTGATCTGAAGCAGCCTCGCCCACTGCGCCTTCATGTCTTTATCTGCAGTCACACCATTAGCTGCAACACCACCAATGGCCACCAACAGAGACTTCTTAGCAAGGCCACACAGAACAGGGCAGCCTTTCCTGACAGCAACTCACATCTGCACTTTGCCTTCTCTCTTTATGAAGCACTTGATCTTCAGGCATCTCCTTTGTTTCCCAGCAATCCCATCAGGCAAGGCTTGATTAAGCCTACTTGGCAGATGGGGAAACTGAAGCTCAGAGGGGCTGAAGCCTCCAGTCTCCGAATCCAAGGCTCTCTCCACCTCCTCACTGCTCTGCTCCGGGGAGGGGGACTCAGCCAGGAACAGAGGGTGTAGCCAGTTATACACAAGCACCCACGATCATTCACCATTTCTCCAGGCAGAGGTGCAAACTGAAGGAGCCAGCCAGAAACGTGGCAGGGGCAGTGGGGTCGGACGAGTGGCCCAAACACCACCCACATGAGTCATCCCCTTCCTGGCAGCCTCTTCCTCTAGCTCAGGCTCCCAGGCTGTCCTCCTGTCACCTGCACACCCACACCTCACTTATGACTCAGGTTGCAGAGAGCACCTGCTCTGTGCTCTGCTGGAAATGCAGGTGACAGCCAGGCTCGCATCAGGCTCCCAGAGGGCTACACCAAGCCTTGGGAGTCCCCTAAGTTCTCTTTCCAGTCCTTGGGTTTCTCTTAGGACCCCCCCCAAGGGACTAGGATTGTCCCTTTGCAAACCAATTTCTAGGGACTCTTTCAGATTTAGGTAGCAGGAAAGCCTGTGAGTTTCAGCCTAGAGTGTGCTGACCCCAAGCAGGTGGTGTGGGCTGCTTGCCACTGCCCCCAAGCCCTGCGCTGACTGGAACAGACACAGGGACACTCTTAGCCTGTGGATGTTGGCTTCTTTCTCCTAAAGGCAAATCTCATGCCCCTCTGTCCTCACGTATGACTTGGACCAAGTCATTTAACTTTCGAGCACATGCACATCCCCTAGCACCTCGCATGGCAGTCCTGTCTGCGTTCATGTGCTATTGGCGGCCACAGCCTCTCTGTTCCTCCAGCTGCACAGTGACATGCTCATCTTCAAGGACCTAAAATCTATGTCCCAGCAAGAAAAGTGTGCATCGCAATCAGCTGCAAGGCTTTTAGA
>PVKA01021142.1:0-39161 GCA_004027165.1 Ctenomys sociabilis | reverse complement strand
AAACTGCAATCCAGCTCTTAGCTAGATCTTATCTAATGTCCATAAAAAAGGGATAGTAAAATTATATGAGATAACTCACGTGCATAATTCTTTTATGTATATAATAAAATTACTACACATATTAGATATATGCTAGATACAGTCAAGGAAAATTACTACATACTAAAAAGGTAAGAAAATATGACATAGAAATCAGAAAAAAGTTTTTAAAAATTCAGGATCACAGATTATGTATTTGGATACTGACTTTATAAGTTAACCATAAATCAGCTATGATTGTTTTTTAGATGAAATAGAGGAAAAGTTAAAAAAGAGAAAAAAATCAAGAACTACAATAAAGAATTTGAAGTAATGCAAATAGGGATAAATTTGATAGCCTCTATAATTGAAAAACTACAAACTCAGTGTGGAGAATTAATAGGATATTAGACACAAAAAGTAGTATTATATAACTTCAAAATAATGGGAAACACTAAAACTGAAGAATATAAAGAAAATAATTGAAAAAAAAGAACAAAATATGAGACATGGAGGACCAAATCAAGGATCCTCCATCCTTGTGAGAATAAAGAAATGGGGCAGAAGTAAAATTCAGACAATCAAGTCCCCAAAGTCTACAAACTAACGCAAGACCCAAAATCACAGCTCTAGAGGCCCAGCAGACCATAAACAGGCTGTCTTAGTTACTTTCTTGTCAGTGTGACACAATACTCACAACCTGCAAGTTAAAGGAGGAAAGATGTGTATCAGCTCACGGTCTGCAGAAATAAATATTAGTCCACAGTCAGATAGCTTCATGAGATGTCAGAGAAAAACCATCCACAGCATGGCAGGCAGGAAGTAGGGCCATTTTCTTCTTGTTTCTCTTTTTTTCCATCCAGCCCACAAGCCTGTAATTTGGTTCCACCCGCACCCAGGTTGGGTCTTTGCTCTTCAGTAAATCCAAAATCCACACCCAGAAGAACTATGCTAAACTAGTATATTAATCCAGAATCACACACCCACGATCCAGTCCCTCTCAAATTCTGCTCTTATGAGGTCTGTCAATGAAGCTTTGGCCAAATATCTAGGTGTTGCACTACAAGCCATCATACAGTGTCGACAAAGGGAGCCCTACACCTAGGCATGTGCAAGTGAAGCTGATAAAAAACCAAGATACAAAAGTTATCTAAAGCAACAAAAGAATAGTCTGTACTTTCAGAGGAACAACTGTAAAACTAAAAAGAGGCTTCTTGGAAGAATTACTACTAGCCAGAAGGCACTCTTGTGACTTGCAAAAGAGCTAATATAAAAATAAGCAAAGAGAAACAGCAATGCAGAATTGCACACCCACGGAAAACACTCTTCAGCAGTGTGGGAGAAATTAAGAGACTTCGGGCTGAGAAAAAATTTGAAGATGATCCTCACCAGCAGACCACATGAAGGAAAAGAAAACAAGCAAAACAAAAGTAAATCCTTCGGGCCTGCAGAAAGTGATCCCCAATGGAAACAAAAGTGCAAATGGTCATAAAGAACACAAGAGAGAATAAATATATGATAAATATAAATGAATGTTGATGGTACAAAATAGTAATTGTTATATTCTGTACAGTTTAAATTGTATTTAAAACTGAAATTCTTTTAATTTTAAAATTTTATTTATTGAAACAGGGTCTCTCTATGCAGCTCAGACTCACAGAAACCCTCCTCTCCTAGCCGCCCTCGCGCTGGGGCTACAGGCATGCACCGCCACATCCGGTTTCAAGGCCTGCATGGCACACCCAGTATTCCAGGGTCAGCACTGCAGTACTAGGGATCAAGCTCAGGTCCTTGTGCTTGCCAGGCACACGTTCAGACCACTGCGCTATCCTCCCAACCCTAAAACTCAAATTCTTGACAAGACCAATGCAAAAAGATTATGTTTCTGCCAACACCGGAGAAGTTGTGCAAATAATTTATATTGGGCTATAAAAGCCAGAGATTCCTGCTGTAATTGCTGAGGTGATCGCTACAATAGTAGAAGAAAGTATAGCTGACTAATTAATAGGGGAAAATATGTAAAATGAAAACATTGATAAATCTCTCAAAATGTAAGAAAGAATGGAGGTTTTAAAAAGGAATATAAAATAAATTACTCAAATAGAAAGTATATGACTATTTGAATGGCAATAGAATACCCACCTTTAACAGGACTAAACAAAAAAAAAGGGGATACAAACAAAGGACCATTTCGTATTTGCATATACACAATAGTTAAAATAGATATGCAGCTACTTTCGCCTAATTATATGAGAAGAAAGATTGGTAGTAATAGTGTTTGGGCAGGATAACCTGTCTGCTTCTTGTACTATGGATAACCACGAGGAAGGTAACAATGTAAAATGTATTAATTATTGAAACTGTCCTCTTAACCAGCTTTGAAACTGTCTCATTGATATTTGTCTCTCAATAAAACAAAATAAAAAATAAATAAATAAAAGAAAGTATATGACTAAGTAGTAATGTATTCCAAAACAAGTTATAATAAACACATATTCACAAGTAAGGTGCTAAGCTTGTCAGAATGCACTATTAGGTTTCACAGTGGCACACCCCTATAATGCCAATACTTAGGAAGCTGAGGCAGGAATGTATCCTCCAGCCTGGGCTACATGGCGAGTTCAAGACCACCATGAACTACACAGCAAGACCCTGAGTCAATAAACCAAACAAAGAAATGATGCATTCTTAAAACCACACGTATCTTACTTATGACACATAGTTTCAATGCTAAAATGTAAAATTTAAATATGAAATAAGTACAAAAGCAATCATTGATCAAAAAATAGATAACATTACATTAATATTAGAAAATTGACTGTCCTACTAATAGGTTTTGACTGTCCTACTAACCAGTTTTGAAACTGTCTCTTTGCTATTGGTTTCTCAATAAAATAAATAAATAAATAAGAAAAGAAAATTGAAGAAGTCTTCCTAGGGCTAAAGAGGACTATTTCATAATTATAAAGGGATCAACATAACAGGAAAACAGTATAATTCTCCATGGAGATTTTTAAAGAATTTGTGAATATCTTTAACCTACTTCAAATCCCAATCAAGTTGCCAGCAGAAATTTCTGCAGAAATTGGCAAGTTGATTCTAAATTTCATATAGAAAAACAGACAACTAAAATAGTCAAAGGCATTCTTGAGAAAAAAGCACACATCTGGAGATCTTACATATACGAAGCTGTAGCAAGTAAAAACTATTGCCACAAGAATATGCTGAGGGGAGTGGTCACAAATGGAATACAACTAAACATTCAGGCTGTCACCTGAGTTGTTTCTACAGGTGTCATTAGAATACAGAGATGAGACACGGTCTGTCAAAGAGTGTTTTTGTTTGTTTGTTTGTTTCCAGAACCAGGGATTGAACTCATGCTCTTGTGCTTCCCATGGAAGCACTGGTTCTACTGAGCCATCTTCCTGGCCCCAAAGGCTGCTTGTGAAAGTTCATATATATAGGGATATTTTTAAACTGCATTTCTAACTTATATGTGTTACAAGTGAGTTACAAAATGTTACATTAAAATTACAATAGATGGGAAAATATCTCTAAAGATAATCCCTATGTGACTTCAATATATGTAAAGATTTTCATAAACAGATCAAAAGAAAAACTATAGCCACAAGAGGGAAAGATAACCTAAGAACACATTAAAGTATACCAATAAAAATTTGAAAAACCAATGCACAGGATAGAAATGGCATTTAAATCATATATTTGACAAAGAATTTCTATTAATGACAACAAGTGAACGTCTACTTAACAATAAAAAAGAAAACTTACCTAGAAAAATTGGCAAATGATTTTAATAGAATTTCCACAAAACATATTTAAATATCAACAAATGTTGGAGAAAGTAAGAAACTTGTGTAAAGATACAGATTAAAGCTACAGAGATACCAGCATTTCTCTGCCCAAATGGCTACACCAAATGTTGGCAAACATGTTCACAAGTGATTTCCTGGTAGATTTCTACAACTGGGTCTCTTTAAAAAGTGAATAAATAAAAGATGAAGAATAAATTAAATTTGTAGCTTTTTTTAATCTCCATAGCATAAATACCAGTATCTGATATCAAGTACAGCATAGCATGTCATAACCAATTTAAAGCAACCATCCCGGGGTCACTAAGTATGGAGTTGGGAAGAGATGCTTGCAATTGGCACTTGAAAGACAACAGACACTCTGGCCCAGGGGCAGAACTCCACTGATGGTGTTTGACAGTAATTTTCACACATGGCTGGTGGGAGGAGAAATTCATACAACAGTTTGAAATGCTGTTTAGCAATGAAAAGATTCATACCCTCAGTAAAGATCAATTTCATTGAGGGGTATATACAGTATCTAACTGAAAAGCATTTATAAGTTTGCCAAAGGACACAGTCAAAAATTCTCACAGCATTAGTATTTGTAAGAGCCCAAATACTGATACTATTCAAATCCTCACCAACTATTCAAAAAATAAACCAAATTTAACGCAACGACCTAACTGAATATTATACATTGGCAGTCCACAAACTATATAATCCACAAGAAAAATCTGGCCTGTTCTCTATTTCCTTACAGCCCTTGAATTAAGGTGGTTTGTGATTTTTTCAGTGGTTAGATCACTGCCTTCATAATACCAGACTTTCTTCCTGCTTTATGAAGATGGAGATACTTGCTATTTGGCCCTTTAGGAAATGTTTGCTGGTACTGGCTGCAAATGAGTGAACACGAATGATCTCCCACAGGCATTTCAAAATAACAGCACCCAGAAATACTGAAGTAGTGCAAACTCCGAGGCTCCATCGCAGACGTGCTGAGGGAAATCCTGGGGCAGAAGCCCAGCAATTTGCACTCTGACAAGCAACTCTGATATGAATGTTGATGCACGCTGAAGCTTGAGAAACGCCAATGTACAAGTCTAAACATGAATGGATATTACAAAAATAACACTGAGTACAAGAACATCCATACAATACAGATCATACTACATGATTTCATTTATATAAAGTTCAAAAACAAGTAATTTTATTTAAAATTCAAAACAATGGCTGTACATGAAGGGAGGTCAGTCACCAGAAAGTAGCATATGATGGATTTTTTAAAATTTTAATTTTTTAAATAATTTTATTGAGAAACAAATAGCAATGAGACAGTTTCAAAACTGATTAGTTGGACAGTTTCAATAATTAATACATTGCATATTGTTGTCTTCTTAGTGGTTATTCATAGTTCAAGATGCAGACATGATCTCCTGTCCACAACACTGTTAGAATAAATCTTTCTAGTTATTGAATTAAGAGAAAGTAGCTGTGTATCTATCCTTACTATTTTGAATATACAGACACAAAATGGTCCTTCATTTATATCCCCTTTTTGTTTAGTTTTGTCAGAAAAGGGCATTCCACTGTCATCTAAATATAGGTGCATGAATTCAGCAAAATGTACCAATTATAGTCCAGTAGCCCATAATTGTAGTGGGTTTTTCATAGGACTAGCAATGGCAGAAGTTGTTGGGATTTTTTTTTTTTTTTGGTGGAACTGGGGATTGAACTCAGGCCCTTGCATTTGCCAGGGAAGTGCTTATTCCACTAAGCCATCTCCCTGGCCCCAAGGCAGAAGTTGTTGACTTGAGCCTTTCACAGCTCAGCATATTAATATGGATTTACTTTTTACACTTTGTTTTTATACTTTTCTGCTGGATGGTTAAGACCAAGATAAAATATGACCTATATACCAAGAAATGTAACTTTTTTATCTGACAAGGTCAGTCAAATCCCATTAGAATTTATCCTGAGACCCTGTACCATAGTTTTTAGATCCTTTGTCAGTGTCAGCCATGTGGATGAGACACAGCCATTGCTTTACCAATTTGCTCTCTGTGAAAGCCTGAGAGAATGTTTTCTCTCCATGTGACTCTCCTTAGGCAAGCTCTACATCATCAATCACTTTCCTCTGTGGCCCCATAATGTCCTTGATCAGAAAACTTAGGGCACAACTGAGTTGCATGATGTTACAGTACAGGTTCTCCTATGTCCTGAGTCTTCACTGACCTTGAAAGGCTAGGGCAAAAATGTTGGCTGTCCTTTCAGCCCTTCTTTTTCTCTAATTTCTGCTCTGCAAACTTAGGTTGTTAACCCTCCAGAAGAGAAGCTTATTATTATTCTCCTACAAAATAGACAGTTGAGCTTAACCTCACTATCTGTCTGAATATCAAATATCTTACACATATCATGGAAGTATTGGTAATATTGATTTTTTTATTGGCTACCTTGATTGGTGCTCAACCACAGTTTTTGTGAATTAGTGAATACCAATGGACATATGTATTGTGCATGCATTATTCATTTATTCTTCAATGGACAGTTTGTTTCCACATCATGGTAATCATGAATGATGTGTTGCAAACATGAGACTGCAGGTACTACTTTGAGGTACTGATTTCTTTTGGGGGAGCTGCTGGGAAATGAACTGAGGACTTCGCACCTACACAGCAGGCACCATGCTGCTGAGCTATGTCCTCAGCTCTGAGATGTTGATTTCTTTCAGATATATCCTCAAAAGTAACATTGCTGGATCATACGATGAAGTCTGCTGATAGAGCTCTTGAGTTTTTCAGTTATCACTGTGTTCTTCAGCTTCAAGATTGATTTTTGGTTCATGTTTATGGTTTCTAAGTCTCTACTAAATGTCTGACTTTCTCAGTTGTTTTTGCTGATTTCAGGCAGCTTTCTGTGTTGTTCTGCACCCTACTTAGCTTCTATGTCACGGTTACTTTGAATTCCTTTTCAAGTAATGCCTAGAACTGCATTTGTTCAGGGTTGGATATTGGAGCTCTGGAAGTTTCCTTTAGTGTTCTCATGCTGACCCGATATTTCTTGATTTGTGAACCTAGTGTTAAAGTCTGTGTTTGAAGGAGAAGATGTTTCTCCTTATTTTCACAGACTATTCTTGGCAGGTAATGGCTTTTTCCTGTTGAGTCCTGGGCCAATAGGCTTGCCTCAGGTGTTGTAGTTGAGTGAGGTCAGAAATGGGTCATGTGAATACTCCTGCATCTGCAGTAAGGTCCACTGTACATAGGCCTCTCACCAGAAACCTAGTTATACATGCATTCTTGCTGGTTCTTGAACAGACAGAGCTGTTTGCCTGATCCATAAGAATAGCACTGGGACAAGAGTCTGCCATTGGATACATGGTGAGGTCCACAAGTGGCAGCCATGTCCCTAGTTATGTGGAGCAGTATAAATTCTGTTGAGTCTATGACAAGGCTGCCCACTATCATGGACAATTGAGCTGGCAGCATGGCAAACTTAGGAATTAAGAAGCCAGGGCTCTTTCTATATTTGTATCTGCGGCCATAGTTGTCAAGTATGTAGGACAAGGCCTGCTCTCTCAACATGTTTCTCTGCAAGTTTAGATGCACTGGTGTTTCATGAGCTCCTATGTCAATCCTAAAACTCCAAGACAATTGTGGATTGTTGCCAAATAATTATTTCTATGAAGAGAATACAAGTGAGGGACTATTTGTTCTGTCATCTTTGGTTTGCTTTTGGTTCTGTTTTGGTTTTGGTGGGGAGATGGGCTCTCACTATATATCCCAGACCAGTTTTGAACTCATATATTCAAGCACTCCTGCTTGAGGCTCCCAATTACTTTGGGCTACAAGGATGGACCATCATGCCTAGCTCATTCTGTCACTCTGATTCACAAGTTCTTTTTGCCTATTCTATCTTGGATCATTTTTAATGATCCATTTATATAACCCTGTACTTAACTTCACCTTTGCCAGTCTGTTGCCAAATCCAACTGCTAAGAAGAATTCACATGACTTTTAGCAATGTTTGACATAGCCTCTTCCCCTTAGTGATGTTTATGCACTCCAGCATTTATATTTCTAAACTAACTTACATTCCCAAAGAGCACCTCAAACTTAACATATTCAAAGCCCAAATCCAGGTTTCCACCTCTCCATCTGTTCTTCCCACTGTCTTTGTAACCTCCATGAATGACAACTGCAACTTTCTAATTATGAGCACCCTGAATCCAATCAATCCATCACAAAGTTCTGTTGGGCCCCTTTTCAAGTGCACTCGTAATCTATCCATACCTGGCCACACTGCTTGCCACTGTTGCCACTGGAGTTTACCACTCTAACCTGCTCTATCAGAATAGCCTCACAAGATTCCTGTTCCCATATCTGAACTCCTATTATCTATTCTCACCTTGTAACTCAAGGTTGAAACATACATATTATGTCATTCATTTGCTTAAAAGTTTCCAATTGCTCAGAGTACAAAAAGTCTTCCTAATGGGATATAAGCCCTAAATAACCTTTTGTACTTTAACACCCATCTCTTTTTTCTACATCACTTCACCCCTTGCTATTTCTCATACATCAAGAATGTTCCTACCCCTGCCAGAAATACTCTTTGCCAGTGGATAGCTCTCTCCATGCTTTTAGTTATCTGCTCAGATATAACATTAATAGCTAGAACTTTACTGTCTTACTATATGAAAGATTAACAGTCACACGTACTTTCCTGTTTACTATCTATACTCAATTATGTAACATTTATTATCTATAACTCTTCATTTTATTTTTTCCTTTTTGAGACAAGGTTTCAATATTTAGCCCATGCTGGCCTTGAACTTATGGCAATCCTCCTGCCTCAATTTCCCAAGTGCTGGGATGACAAGCATGGGACACCACACCTGGTCTAGCTTTTTACTTTCTATCATTCACCAGAATATAGTCTTCACAGATACAAACATTTTGTTTGAATTTTGGTGCTGTTTTGCATCCTACAAATAAAGTAGCTTTTGGCATACAAAGAATTCCCAATAAGCATTCATGGAGGCAGCACATGAGCAAATGCAGAATTATACCTATATTATCTCCATGTTAGTAATAAAGTTTGATAATAAGCCAGCAGTTCAGCAAAGGGGTCAACTGTTTAGTTTTTAAAATATTTCTAATTAAATAAATAATTCAGAAATATATTAGCTTTCCATTGCCTCTGTAACAAATAACTGCAAACACGAATGCATACCCTTACACTTCAGGAGGTCAGAAGCATCAGCTCAGCTGGAAGTTCTGTCTTCCTCTTACAGGCTCCCAAGAAGAACCTGCTCATTGCCTTTTCTTTCCTTCCCTTGCCTCTGCTGGCTCCATGAGGCCGCCCTCACTATCTGACTCCCAGCGCCTTCCTCCCCCTGCCAGTCAGCAGCAGAGTACATGCAGATCTCTGCCTCCTCCTATTCCAAGCTCAGCCTCCATTGTTACATAGCCTTCTGTGGCTCCTGCTTTGCTGCCTCCCTGTACAGACCTGTGGGATTATGCTGTACACTCACATTCTCAAAGACACTCTCCTCATTTTGTGCCGCTTAGCCTGATCACGTCTACAATTGTCCCTTTTGGTAAGGAAGGTAAAATGTTCATAGGTTATTGGAATTAGGGATGGTATTTTAGAAGAGACTGTACTTGGCCTACTGTAAATTAGGAGAATAATCCAAGTCATAAAATCAGAACACTTTTGGTGTACTCATCAAGCCATCATTCTAAACACTTGATCTAAAATACCTTCTTTATTTATCTTTCATTTATTTATTTATTTATTTATTTATTTATTTATTTATTTATTTACTTACTTACTTACTTACTTACTTATTTGGTGCAGAGTCTCACTACACAGCCAGACTTGTAGGGATCCTCCCGTCTCAGCCTCCTCAGCACTGGAACTATATGCGTGCACCATCATGCTCTGTTTCTGAGGCTGGCACTGCATGCAATACTAGGATCAACCGCTGGTTCTTCTGGTTGCTAGGTAGGCGCTTAAAACACTGCATTATCTCCCCAGTCCTGGAAGTGTCTTACTGAACTCACGTAAACCACACTACCTTGTAGTCAGTATTACCTTTTCCATCTTGCAGTTGTTTAACAAAATTGTTTCCCAGCCTGTTAGTATGTCAAATAGGGATTAAGTAACTAATAAGACATTTTTTCAAATTCAAATATGTATAATTCTTTTTATTTTGTACTTTTATTATTATTTTTAAAGAATACAAAATAGTGATAGAATAAAACAGCATTACACATGACACAAGACTTCACTTATCAAAGTAATAGGAATCCAACAATGGTTGCTGTGTTACATGAAGCTATGTGCAAATTAGTTTTTCAGATTACCAGATATAAACGTGTAAGTTTTGTTTTTTAGGAAAGCAATAACTAAGAAGTTACAAGAAATTCAAGAGAGGGAAAAAGTCAGAGTAATATCAAAAATTGTAAGCATTAACTGCTCCTTTCTTTTTTTTACATTCATATAATTAGAATTCTCAAAGTAGAAAGGAGTAGGCAATAAATATTTAAAGATTTAAAATTTCTGAGTTTAGTTCAACTAATACCACATTTCCAAGAAAAATGAAGCCTTTGCACAATAAATGTAAATAAAATCATACTAAGATAAACAAAAACTGAAATTGTCCAAAACTTATTATAAAGAAAAAGATAGTTAAAGCATATACATAAAAATATTAGCTATGGAAGAACAAAATTATATAGCATCTTATTCCACATCAGAAAGGAAAAAAAGAATCAAGTGTGTAAGAAACTAGACTAATTAAAAGACTGAAAGAAAAAAAAATCTATCCTTTTTGAATTTTATACTTAGCAAACATACCTTTGAAAACTAAAAGTAAAATATTTTCTAGTTATACAAACTTGAAATATTTTAATACCTCCAGATGTAGCATAGAGGAAATAACAAAGAGCATAATTCAAAAGGCAAGAGAAGTTGCAGTATGCTCCTGGATGAACAATACAGAGCTCTTGAAGTGATAGCTATGCAGGACTATATAAAATATAGTAGATGAACCCTTATTTAAAAGGTCATTGAAGATTTCTACGAAACAGTACCAATCTTATGTCGGGTTATACACTTTTTTTTTCATATACATTTGTGTGTATGTGTGTATAAAAGACAAGGAAGCAGTTATATGAAGTCAACCAAAAATGGAAATATGCTTTTTAAAATTTCTAATACTAGGAGAAGATATCATATGATGTCTTTTTAGATAAATTGTAATTCAAAGATATAGCATAAATCTTAAAACAAAAATTAAGATTAAGCAATACTCAAAAAATTAAACACTAATTAAAAATTAGATGTTTTGAAACAATCGAACTAAGAAAAAATTTTCATGATACTGAAGAAGTACTAAAAATAAAACATAAGATAAGTGCTGGAATGACAATTAAATGACCATCACTTCTGACAGTTTGGGGATAGGATATCGCACAAAGTTCTAGTGTGTTGTGGACATGGATAATGACCATGACATTTACTGGTGGCCAGGTGTGACTTGTGGGACTGAGCTACAACTATTTCCTTGAAATCCACTCTGTAGTCCCATATGGAATCATGACCCATAGGGTGCAAGAGAAGTCCATTTGTACAGTGTGCTGATAAAAATATTTTTGCTGCTGTACACGGAAGAATAACTGACAGACTACCATTGTATACCTCTTATTCTCCTGTGTTTGTTTGCCCTATTTGGTGGGTTCTTTCCATTCTTCTTCATGGGGTTGTGATCATTTTGCTCCCTCTCTAGAACATCATTTAGTAGTCTGTGTAGGCTTGGCTTTGTCATCATGAAATTTTTTAATTGTTCTATGTCATGGAAGTATTTTACTTCTCCATTATACTTGAAAGAGAGTTTTGCAGGGTATATCAGTCTGGGTTGGAATTTGTTTTCTTGCAAGACTTGAAGTGCTTTGTTTGCTCCATGTTGTTCCTGCCTTGATGGTTTGTGAAGAGAAATCTGCCACTATCCTGATGGGTTTTCCTTTAAATGTGATCTGTTTCTTTTCTTTAGCAGCTTTTAGTATACTGTTCCTGTGCTGGATTTCTGGGATCTTGATTATTACGTGTCTGGCAGTGGTTTTAATAGGGTGGATGTTATTTGGAGTTCTATATGCTTCTGTTAATGTGTATGTCAGATTGGTGCCCCGTATTTGGGAAGTTTTCTGCTATTACTTCTGTCCATATTCTTTCTATGTCATTTATATTGACTCCATCCTTCCCATTGATGCCTATTAGTCTCACATTGTTCATCTTTGCATCGTCTTGCAGGTGTTGAATTATTTTTTCCTGCATCCTAGTTGTTTTTAAGAGATCTTTGCTTACTTTTTCACTAGCTGCAAGGGTGTCTTTAAGGTCAGAAAGTATATTTTCACTTTCAATCAAACGGATTTTCCAGCTTGTGATTGAGGTTTTCATTTCCTGTATATCACTTTGGATCTGTTTCATACATTCTGTTTCTTTCCTATGTTGCTTGTTCAGGGGTTCCATCATTTTTATATTCTGCTCTATTTTTTATCAGTGTATTATTTAGAAGCACTTAGTACTTCTTTGGTTATAGTTGTCACTACATTTTTTATTTCAGAAATTATTTCTTCTTTTTTGTCTTTTTGAGATAGGGTCTCACTATGCAGTTCAGGCCGGCCTTAAGCTCACTTTGTAGCTCAGGCTGGTCTCAAACTCACAGCAATCCTCCTGGCTCAGCCTCCCGACTGCTGGGATTACAGGCCTGCACCACCATGCCTGGCCAGAAATTATTTCTGATCTGATTTCTTCTATACCTTTCTGCAGTTGTTTCTTTACTTCCAACGCTATTATTTCAGAGATTTCAGGAGTGTGATTTCCAATTTCCTCTATGCTAGTGTCTTCTGCATTTGTACTGGGTGGACTCGGGGCCTGAGACTGCTTTTTGTTCCTTCTCTTTGTCATTTTGTATACTTCTGACCTTCGGTGTAGAGCTTAGATGGAGTTATTACCTTAGCAGCAGATCCAGATCTAGGAAGTTCAGACTCCTCCAGGTGGGTGTGGCTTGGGTCTGGCTGCTGTGCTCCACCTCTTCCTGCTGCAGCCTTGCAGGTGAACCCTTTGTGTCACTCTGGCAAGATGTTCTGCTCCTGAATCAGCTGGGCGGGTCTTGCCTCTAGCCTCTTTGCAGGGAGTTCTGCTGCAGGGTTCCACGCTGGGCCTGCGCTCTGGGTTGCTTCAGGGTCTGGCAGCCCCAGGCAGTCTTCAAATATATGAATTCTTTATTCATTACTGGGCAAGGTTAGTTCATAAGAAGGTCAACATAAAGTCTCTGTTCTTATACCAACGTAAAATTCAGAATGATCTAGAATAATCCTGTCTGCCAACTGCTCATATCTGCTGTTACCCACCAAGGTAAGAATTTACCTCTGTTCATTCTCCTTCATAAGTGCTTTGGCTTACGTCGTACAGAGACAGTAATGATTCCCAGGTACTCTATTTTCTTCTCTATTTTTCTGATCCCCTTCATGGGAGGCAGCTTCTAGTTAACTCAATATTCATGAAAGGAGTGGGTGCTACTTCCAGGCTGAGGCAGTAACAGCCACTGTGTGAGTCCTTGTGCTTTCCTCAAGTTCCTGAGGAACTGGAGCCAACCCTGACTAAAGCCATCCCTGATAGGCTTCTGTACATCCTTTGCTCAGACTGCTTTGAGTCTCTTCACTGCCAAGTAAGAAAGGCTCAGTGCCCATGTGAGGAAGAGGACAAGAGAGCCACCTGAAGAACCATGTTGTCCAGGAGGCGTGAGCAGAACATCACATGGTGGAATCTGCTTGGAAAAAGTAACATGGGGCCTGGCCGTATTTCCTCCTGAGATCAGATGCTCAGGTCTGCTTCAAACCTTGTCTCTTCTGCAATGGCCATAAATGAAGGTGACTTCTGGGTCTCTAATTCATATTTTACAGTGAAAACAGCAGATTTTTGTTTATTTTCCTTATTTTTTTTTTCAATTGAGAATTTCCTAAGAATGTATCATAGGAGAAACTTCAGACTGAAAGTCCCAGTCTCTGTGCCCCAGGAGCTCAGAATCTCAGGTGGAGGCAGAAATGTCCTCAAATCCATAGGATACAGGGAGCATCAAGCCAGTGTTGTGCTGGACATGTCTGGTCTCCGGGAGAGAGCCTCGAGAGTACCGGCTAAAGTAACCAAGGTATTCAAGCTGAGTGTTGTTGTTTGACTGCCCTCTACCCAGGCCAACACACCTTGCACCATATATGGAACAATTGCAGACTTGACAACTGGGCTTTCACTTACCTAATATTTTTAAAGTGAGACAAAACTTGTATTTTGTTCACTATTTTCTAACATTTCCATGCACTTTTTTCTGTTTTTATATAGAAATGTCTTTTTATAAAAAGAACGGCAGCCAAGGTATATCCTATATTAAAACAATGCCCTTAGCAAAAACTTGAGGAAGCAAAATGAATATGCATTTGTGATAAATTTAGTCAAATCCATATATGATCTAAGAATCGCTATCAACTTGTCATAAAGATGGGTGATGATCTGGACCTAGAGCTGGGATGCCAAGCTTGGCATTCCTTAAGCAAATCATCCATCTTAAACTGTGTTATGCATCCTGCTCTGGCCCTGAGGACAACCATGGACCAAAGGATGCTTTAGCCTCCTTGTAGAAGCATTAAGTTGGCTGATGCAACTTCTATTATAAAATCAGACCCAGACAAAAATTTAATTCTAAAAAGTGAAATTCAAATTAAGAAATAGGATAGCTGACCATAAAAATCTAACTGTATATCTTCCTTCAGTTTACCAGACAGGGCAAGGCAAACCTTTGGCTCAATAAACCCATTCACTTTGTTTCCTCTTAGCATAACTGACACAGACTGGAAAGTTTTCAGAGATATATTTTCTAAATATTAAAGGAGGAAGAAAGGAAGCAATGACAGTAAGTGTAAAAGTTTATTTACT
This sequence comes from Ctenomys sociabilis, assembly GCA_004027165.1. Classification (NCBI taxonomy): domain Eukaryota; kingdom Metazoa; phylum Chordata; class Mammalia; order Rodentia; family Ctenomyidae; genus Ctenomys; species Ctenomys sociabilis. The sequence continues at coordinate 24,342 of PVKA01021142.1, read as the reverse complement.
TATTTTTATTTTATTGAAGTACAAATATCAATTAGACAGTTTCAAGACACCTTAACAAGACAGATTCAATAAATTAATACATTGCAAACTGTTTTCGTAATGCTTTGGTATCATACAAGGTGCATACATATTATATTTACAGATATTATTTTAGCAGATGTCTCTCATCAGTAAATTAAGAGTGTAGCTGCTTACCTATTTTTTTATACATGAATTATATCAAAAATTCGATAATTATTTTCCTAGTGGATGACCGTAGTACTAGAAGCCAACATAATACCCTGTCCAACCATCATTAGTGCAGATCTTGCCTCTCATAGGATTATGTAAAAGCACAGCGTTATCTATCCCAACTGTACTGTCTATACACGCACATCATGATTTTTTCTTTCTACACCCCTTCCTTTGTTTACACCTGTCAAAGGTGGGCACTCCATTTTCATTCAACTAACTTAGGTGCTTGAACTCGACACCACAATCCAACACAGTCCAGCATTCTACAACCATAGTGAGTTATTCAAAGAAGTTGTCGACCATAGCCATTTACAGCTCAGCTTAATATTATGGCCCTACGTTGTATACTTCATTTTTATACTTTTCTGCTGGACGGTTAAGACCTAGATAGGTCAAGACTTATATACCAACACATGAACTGTATATTTTTTATGTGGTCAGTGAAGTCCTCTCAGGGTTTATCTTGTAGTCCTGCACATTATTCTGTAGATCCTTTGTCTGTGTCATCCATGTGGATGAGTCACAGCCAATGCTTGACCAGTTTGCTCTCTGTGAGAGCTTGAGAGAAAGTTTTCTCTTCACGTGACTCTCCCCAGGCACACTATAGAACTTCAATCTCTTTCCTCTGTGGCTCCATAATCTCCTTGGTCAGAAAATTTGGAGCTCACCTGAGTTTCATGATGTTGCAGTACAGGTTCTCCTATGTCCTGAGTCTTCGCTGACCTTGAAAGGCTAGAGCCAAAATGTTGGCTGGCCTTGTGGCTCTTCTATTTCTCCAACTCTGACTTGTGAACTTAGGTTGTTAACCATCCAGAAGAATAGCTGATTAGTATCCTGCAGCATATGCCATTCACTTTGCCTCATCTGACTCAATTGATTTTAGTTGTTGTACGTTTCCTTTTGTATTTCAGCTTTTCGCTTGTTATACTAGGGAGACTATATGATATTTACAATGTGTGTCTGGTTTATTTCACTTATGAGTATATGTTCAAGTGGCATCCACTTCAGTATAAATGCTTAAGTGTAAAAGTTTTTAAAAGGAGACACGCTGCTTATATAGGTCCCACCTACTCTATGTGTTGTCTTGCTTCAGAGCTGGCAAAACCTTATGGCACTTTTCCATAGGGATTTGTCTTCTGCCTGCTATTTAAACAGAGACAGAGACACACAGACAGAGAGAAACAGAGGGGGGGGGGCAGACACCGAGAAAGTAACAGACAGAGACAGAGACACACAGACAGAGAGAGAAAACAAGAGATTGATTTGTGCTGACTACCCATTAAGACTCGCCCATTCAGATCTAGCATTTGTATTTGTAGGCTGAAGCTGCAGTTCTTTGCTCCTGGGGAATGACCTCATGGGTGCTTTCTAATGACAAGCACAGATATAACATTGCCTAAGGTAGTATCCATACACCTACATTCCTATGTATCTAGAGAGAGAAACAGAGGAGGTATGAAGAGAAAGGGAATTTTGTACCCAGTGCTTCTCAAGATATAGCTCCAGAATTATCTACAGTAGAATATCTTATATAATGCCAGTTCTTGTGCTCCAAAAAAAACTTGTGAATCAGTGTTGGTGTGCAACTCACAATCTGCACTTCTTGTAACAGGCCAGATGATTTTGAAGTACCTGAAAGTTTGAGTGTCCCTGGCATAAATGCTCGAGCAACATTAGATTATCAAGTGCATGTTATGTAACACTGAACACCCACTGTGTGTCTTAAACTATGCTATATATTTCCACATAAACAGACTCCTATAAATCTCACATCAGCACTGTCAAAAGGTTCCAATTTGCAATCGAAGAAACTTAGTTCAGAGGATTAAATGCATTAACATAAGCAAGGCACATAGAGTAGGGCTCAGCATGTAGTAGGTTCCATGTGAACACAAGCTTCAGATCTCCTTTCCTAGCAATTGGAGCATACAAAGAGCTGGTCAGCTCTTCCAGCCCCAGCCTCCCTGAGAAACTGCTTTCCTTGAGCATGCAACACACCTCAGGGTGCCCAAGAAATGATCTGGGGCTCTAACTGCAAATCTGTGCCTCCCAGAGATTTGTCCTTACAAGTCTTACAGTGGCTGCTGAGTCCACTATTAGAACCATTCTATCTTTAAACATTAGCGAGACCAGACAGATTGTAACTAATTTACCAGGGTTGAGAGGCAATGTATGAATCTGCAAAGTCCTTAAAACACACCTAATAGCAAAGTTCTAAGGAAATTGAAAACCTTCTGGAAAAATTTCTGCACAAAGATTTTCACAATGTGCGACACTCAGGAGAAGCTCTTGCACCAATGTATCTCATGCTGAAGGATCCCTATGCAAGACAACAGGACCCAAAGTGCTGTCAGTTTCTCTCTAACTAAAATAGGTTTGTTTACTAAAATCAGCAGCAGATTTAGGTGCCCTTGGCAGGACTAAACTACTTAATGTAGATTTGGGGAAATTTTTAGTAGCCATAGCATCTGAGCAAGACACTACACAATGGGTAGGTGGGAAAGGAGAAAAGGCCTCACAAGAAAAATACAACTATAATTACATTCTCTATTCCCCTCCTGCGAAGAGGGCAGACAGAGCATGGCATGATGGGAACATTTCTTCTCTCCTTCTTCCTCATGGCAGAGGCTGGTACTAAGCACCATGGGAGGTAAAGAGAAAACTTGGCCAGAGAAGACAGGGCTTGTTTTTCTCTACAGAACTAAATCAAGACTCACGTGCCCACCATCCCATGCAGCTAAATCAGCTGCCTCAAATAACTCCTTTCATGACAACAACATCTAGCTCCATCTGGTCCAAACAGACATGCTCCAAGTACCTGCTGCTCAGGAAGGAGCCATTCTTACTGAAAGAATCCTTAATACCTATTTGCTATCTTTTAGGGTTTCATCAATCATTAATATTATAATTGTACCTAATTTATGTGTATAGTAAAATCATTTGACACATTTATGGAATATGTAGTGATCAAATCTAGATAATCAACATTTCTTTGTCCTTTTTAGTTATTAATACATAATATTTGTACATATTTATAGTATGGCATTTCAACAGATTTATATAATGTATGCTGATCAGATCAGGATAATTAGCATTTTTCTCTCGTCTGCATTACTTTGTGTTTATAGGCTTCAAGCTCCTCTCTTTCAGCTATTCATAAGGTATACAGTAGACTACTGTAACACATAGCCTGCTCCCACTAGGAGCACACATTTCTGTAGTTATGTGTGGCTGGGTACCCATTACTGCACCTCCCAGTATCTCACTGGTAATCACTACTATAACTTTTAGTCAGCTCTTTTAAGGTCCACATAAGGGACAGAACATTTGGCAATTTGTCTTTCTGTGTCTGACTTAACTTGTTTAATATTATGACTTCCAGTTCTAATTATTTGGCTGCTAATGATACTATATCATTATTTTGTCACTAAATAATATTCTGTTCCATGTATGACACATTTTCTTTAGCCTTTCATAATTGATGGGAATCTATGTACAGTGATTTTGTTTCCTTAGCTTATAAAAAACATTCTAGCTGAATGCCCTATTCTAAAGCTATAGGCAACTTCATATATTATACTGCTGGAAGATCAAGTAAGACAAATAGAGAAGAGTAATCATTGACTAAAAAGCAATAGATGCTAAATAAGATTTTATTAATGCGATCTAATGTGAATTGGAATTGGTTAACAAGTTTAAGAATATAATTAAGGTCCAACACTCATTCATGATAAGAACTGCAGAAAATAAGAATAGATGATTTATGCCAATCTGCTATAAGCTACCTATGACAAACCAACAGCTAACATCATATTAACTGGTCAAAAACTGAAAGCTTTCACTCTAAAATGGTAAATGAGGGTGTCTGCTGCCACCACCCTTATTCAATATAGTTCTGGAGACATTAGCTAGAGCAATTAGACAAGATAAAAAATAAAAGAAATAAGGATAAGGAGGAAAATAAATTACTGTTATTTGCAGATGACATCATACTTTACATAGAAGACACCAAAAACTCCGTCAAAAGACTTGTGGGTTTAATAATCAATTTGAGTAATATAGCTAGATACAAAGTCAACACTCAAAAAACAATAGCATTCCTATACACAAATAGCAAACTCACTGAGAGCAAAATTAGGGAAACAACACCTTACATAATAACATTCTCCAAAAGGAAATGCCTTTAAATCAATCTAATGAAGGAAGGAAAAGATCTTTACATTGAAAACTCTAGTACACTCAAGTAGATCGAAGAGGATGTCCTGGAAAACATATCCTTTGTTCTTGGGTAGGAAGAACCAGCATAGTTAAAATGGCCATACTCTAAAACTATTATACAGAATATTTTAATACAATCATGACCCAAATACCAATAACATATCTCACAGAATAAGCGAAAACAATCCTCAAATTCACTTGAAATGAGAAGAAACCTAGAATACCAAAAGCAATTCTGGGCAACAAAGGCAAGGCAGGAAGAATCACAGTAGCTGACCTGAAATTATACTACAAAGCTACTGTGCTAAAAACTGCATGTTACTGGGGGAAAACAGACACAATGAACAACAGATTAGAAGATACAGAAACAGTTCCAAATACACTCCACCACATTTTCTTTGACAAAGAAGCCAAGCACATTAACTGAAAAAAGATAGCCTCTTTACTAACTGATGCTGGGAAAACTGGCTTTCCACATGCTGAACATTAAAACTAGATACATATCTTTCACCATGAACTAAATTCAAATTGAAATGCATCAGCAATCTGAATTATTTTATAGTTTTTTTCATTTTAATGAGAAAAATAAAATAGCAATGAAACAGTTTCAAAACAGATTATTAAGATGTTTACAATAATTAATACATTATATATTGGTGTTCCATAGTAGTTATTCAGAGGACATGACGCATACATGCTATCTTGTCTACACAATATTAGTACAAACTTTTCAAAAATCTAAATATTAAAACATGATAAATGTACACTTCTAGATGAAGAAATACAAATGGTAAGTAAATATATGAAAAGCTGTCCAATATCCTTGGTCACTTGAGAAATGCCAATTTTATTTTTGTATTTTAGGGAAATGTTTACAGGGTGTTCAGAGTCTCATACTAAATCAGATTCATAGTGATTCACCTCTAGCATGTCCCTGGGGCAGGGCCAGTAGGGAAGGTCTGGAGGATTCGAACCCCCCACTCCTGTGTCTTCTTGCAGGTGCTTTAATCTGCTGAGCTATTTGACTAGCCTGAGAAATGCTAATTAAAACTACACTGAGATTCCATCTCACCCCAGAAAGAATGGCTTTCATCAAGAAATAAACCAAGGGGCCAGGGAGATGGTTCAGTGGAATAAGCACTTCCCTGGCAAGTGCAAGGATATGAGTTCAATCCCTGACTCCACCAAAAAAAGTCAACCAATAACGAATGGCAGAGGGGTTATGGGGGAAAAGGAAACCATTCTCCACTGTTGCTGGGAATTTACACTGGTTAAACCACTATGGAAATCAAGGTGGAGATTCCTCAAAAAGTTAGGATTGGTGGTCTCATTTAACATTTAACTCCACTATTTCCCTCCTGAGTTTTTCCACAGGAACTGAAAATATGATAGCACAGTGACCCATGTGCACCCATGTTTAGACCAGTACAATTTGTCATAACTAAATCTCAGAGTAACCCAAATGCCCATCAAATGAAGAATGGATAAAATAGATGTGGTATTTTTTACACAATGGAGTATTTCTTTTACTTTTCTTTTTTTTTTTTTTTTTTTTTTTTTTTTTTTTTTTTTTTTAGTATCGGCAATTGAACTCAAGACCCTGTGCATGCCAGGCAAGCACTTATTCTACTCAGCTGTCTCCCCAGCCAACACAATGAAGTATTATTCAGCTATTTAAAAGGATAAATTTGAGGCTTTTATCAGTAAATGGATGCAACTAGAGACCATCGTGATTAAGTGAAATAAATCAGACCTACATGTGCAAACATCGCATCATCTCTATAGTGTAAGAACCTGAAAGAATGAATAAAATCTGAAGGGTAGAGTGAAATAGGAGTGAACATATTCACAAGGAAGGAATTACTGAGATGAGGAGAAAAATAGGAGAGGAAGTGGGGAAAAGAACTATATCTATATATGTAAGCAGGATTGTTTGGATAATCGTACTGTGAATTTCTGTTGGTCTATGAAAGGGAGAAGTTAATGCTTTTTTTTTTTTTTTTTGGCCTTTGTTCCTTATTTTCTTTTTTCTCTCTTCTTAATTTCTTAAAACTTTTCATTTTTTTGCCTTTATTTTTCCAATTTTGCCTTCATATATCTGCTAATCTGAACAACTAATTTAAAGACAATAGTATGCCATATAATGAATAATGTTGGATTCATATTAATTTGTTTAGTGACATTCTGTCTCATTTCTAATTGCTTATTACTATTTTGTATTCTTGTAAAAAAATGAAAATACTGAGCTGCAGAGATAGCTTGGTGGTCTTGCCTGGCAAGTGCTTGCCTGGCAAGCACAAGGACCTGGGTTCAGTCCTCGGTACCAAATGCTGTGCCAGCCATGGTGCACCAAACCAAGCACCACAACCAGGCGTGGTGGCACACACCTGTACTCCCAGGGTTGGGTTGGCTGACACAGGAGATCACTAGGAGTCCACACTGCATAGTGAGACCCTATAGCAAATAAATAAAAATTAAAAATAAATACTAAAACAGAAACACTGAATCTGCTGGGAGATAGAATAGGTAGATCTCTTGAAGACCCTAGGTGCAGGCAAACACTTTATGAACAAAACCTCAATTACACAGGAAATATCACCATGAAATAACAATTGGGATCTAATGTTACTGAAAACATTTTGAAAAGCAAAAGAAATCACAAACAGAGTGAAGGAAAGCAGAAAAAACTGCTAGCTGTTCCTCAGGCAAATGACTAATATCTAAAATATAAAAATAACTCAAAAAATCAGTTTCTCCCAATTTGTTTTTCTTTTTTATCCAGAGTCTCACTATGTAGGCCAGGCTATCCTTGAAATTCACAGCAAAACTCTTGTCAGCCCTCTGACCATTGTCATTGCAAGCATGAGCCATGACACCAGGATTTGGACCCCCAAATGTAAAGACTTAATCCAAAAATGGACATCTAGGGTGGGCAAGATAGCTCAGAGGACTAAGTACTTCCTTAGGCAAGTGGCAGGACCAGGTTTTGATGCCTGACACCACATGTTCTGGCTCTGCCCTCAGGGCATGCTGAGCCAGCCCAGGCATGGTGAAACATGCCTGGAATCCCAGTGCTGGGGAGGCTGAGACAGGAGGATCACTATAAGCCTGAGCTACATAGTGAGACCCTGTATCAAATACATTTAAAAAATAATGGACATCTGAGATGAAGACACCCTTCTCAGATGAAAAAGTGGAAAAGACACATAAATATATGAAAAATAATTCAACATCACTCATCATTCAAGAGATGCAGATTAAAACAACACAGAGATTCCATTTCATTCTCGAAAAATGGCTATGATTTCTTGAAATCAAGCAATAACAGATGCTGGCAGTGCTGTAGGGGAAAAAAAGGAACCCATCTCCACTGTTGATAAGAGTTTAGACTGATGCAATCACTGTGGAAATTAGTGTAGAGATTCCTCATAAAACTAGTAGAAGTTCCATTCCGGTTATTTTCCCTCTTGGTATCTTCCAAAAAGAACTAAAACCATCACACTACAATGATATATGCACATTCATATTTATAATGACACAGTTTGTAATAGCTAAGTCTTGGAAACAGCCCAAATGCCCATCAACCAGTGAATGGATCAAAAAAATGCGGGTTCTTTTATACAATGGAGTACTACTCAGCCATAAAAAGAATAGGCTTAAAATATTTGAAGCTAAGTGGATGCACGTTGAGACCATACTTTTAAATGCAATAAATCAGACAAGCATGTAAATATCGCATAGTCTTTATTGTATGAGCAACTGATGTGTAAATAAGGACTAAAAAAGTATAATAGATAATGGAGAAATGAAACAAAAAAGTTTAAATAGAAAGAGGAATATGGGGAGGGGAAAGGGAATGGAAAGAAGGGGCAAGAAAAAAGAGAAAAGAATGGGGAAATGGAAACAGCTTCTGTAAACAAGCAGAGGAAGAGGACCTTAAGTGTGGGCAGGAGAGTGGAAAAATTAAGAAGCAAGAGATTATGCACTGCACACGTTCCTATGATCAATGTGACCATTATGTATACCAAAAATGTACTAGTGATTTTTCTTATTTTCTATAATTTTATTGAAGAACAAATAGCAATGAGACAGTTTCAAATCAAATTAGTAGAACAGATTCAATGATTAATACATTGCATATGGTTTTGCAGTGGTTTTTGTCGTACAAGGTGCATACATGATATTCTATTTACAAACACTATTAGAGCAGATGTCTCTAATCAACAAATTAAGAGAATGTAGCTGTATACCTATCTTTTTTTAAAGCTGAATTATAGTACAGCTTCAATAATTAATACTTTTTACATTGTTATCTTCCTAGGGGTTATCCATAGTACAAGAAGCATGCAGGATATCCTGTCCAAGCACTATTAGTGCAAATCTTTCTTCTCATAGAACTACGTGAAAGTACTGCATAGTTATCCTAACTGTACTGTTTATACAAACACAGAATGCTCCTTCCTTTGCATCTCCCCCTTTTTTTTTGTTTAGTCCTGTCAGAGGTGGGTATTCTATTGTCATTCAATTATTATAGGTGCTTGAATTCAGCAAAACAATTCAACCCAGTCCAGCAGTCCACAATAATAGTGGGTTATCAGAAGAAGTTGTTAACTAGCACCATTTACAGCTCAGCATATTATTATGACTTTATTTTATATAGCTCACTTTTATACTTTTCTGCTGGATGGTTAAGACCGAGATAAAGCAAGACCTATATAACAAGAAATGTAGCTTTTGTATTTGATGAGGTGAGTGAAGTCCCCTCAGGGTTTATCTTGTAACCCTGTACCTCACTCTGTAGATCCTTTGTCAGCGTCAACCATGTGGATGAGTCACAGCCATTGCTTGACCAATTTGCTGTCTGTGAGAGCCTGAGAGAAAGTTTTCTCTCCATGTGTAATAAAATTTTAAAAGTAAAAAGTGGTTGTCACATGGCTACAATATATTAAGACTCAATTTTCTTGTTGACTACTAATTAAACTGGCCCCTCTCCTATCGGCTGTTTGTCACAACTATTTCAAAGATATTGACAAGGACTCAAACGAAATATTACAAAATCCTTGGCGTTCTGTGATGCAGGTCACTTGTGTGTGCTGTGAACTGGATTCCTTTGTCCCCCTTCCGCTGTGCTGCACATTCTTTCTCCACAAAGCCTCCACTGTTCTGCAGTGAGAGCACCACTCTCATTTGGAGGGAGGTGTTGCTCAGCTAATTTTGAGCTCATTTGGATCTTGCTCCTTAAATTCTTGCATCATACCCCACTCCTCTTTGGTTAACAAAGAACCCAGACAGCCAGTGCTAAATGATCCTGAGGGAGACGTTCATCTCTTGCTTGTACATAAAGCCATGCCTATGGCTTCACGGCCCTTCTTCTTGTTGGAAATTATGGACATAAAAAGAGTGGAGCAGCTCTGTTTTTCTTTGACTTTATAATTAGTGCATACTTGTACTTCTTTAGCTTTTTAGTGCAGATTCACTCCCCATGCATCCCACATCTTCTTTCCTTTTCTGTTTTCCATTTGCCTTCCCTTTGCCCCCCTCCATCTCTTGATCCCCTTCCCATTTGAGAAACATCTATCTTTCTACTTCTTATTATCTGTCTTTTATTTTTGCTCTTTCCTTGTATTTGTGTTTCTCATGTACAAGAAACCATGTGACTTTTAAACTTGTGTATCTGATATTTCCCTTACGGTGGTCTCAAGGTGCATCCATTTCCGTACAAATGCTCTCAAGTTTGTCTTTCTTTCAGGAATCTCTATACTGGTCTTTGTAGTCACTGCATTAGTTACAGTCTCACACAAAAAACAGAAGGAAACATCCCTTTTCCCCCTATGTCATCACTAGCATTTATTATTATTTCATATCTTCCTAATGTCCGTTGTTCCTGGGATAAGCTAGTATCCTGGTGTTGTTTTAACTGGCATTTATATAATGGCCAGCAATCTTGGCTTCTTGTTTATGTTTTTATTGGCCATTTGTACTTCCTCTTCCGTGAAGTGTCTGTTCATTTCACTTGCTCATTTTTAACTGGGGCTTTTATCTTGTTACTTTACAACATCTACTACAAATTGGGGATGCATAAAGGCCCACTCAAAGGTAATTTGATAGAAAGCATGGAGGGTTAGAGAGTGAAGTATATATATGAGACAGAGACAGACAGATGGACTTTAGACATGGAAAGACAATAAGGAAATTAGGCATAGGCGACATTCATTAAATAAAAAAATTAGAATCATACTGAGTTCCAGGAATTACTGTTATGAGCAGTAATAAAACTCAAAGAATTTTATCCTCAAGGAAATGGCATTATTACAGGAGAAAGACTCGCAATAAATATGAAGTTATTGGTTAGCTTTCCTGTTGCTGAAACAAAACACCTGACAATCACAACATAAGGGATGAGAGGTTTATTTTCAGTCACAGTTTGAGTGGTTCCAGCCCATGGTCACCAGTCTCCAAGATACAGATTATCATCTGGAAGGGTGTGGCAGAGTGATGTTCCTCAGTTCACAGCACCAGGGAAGAACATAGGAGGATAAACATGCAAGAGGAAGGGAGCTGAATCCAAACGTCAACCTCAAGTTCAAGCCCATGCCCCACACAACCTTACCTAGTCATGTGCTTTACTCATCTTATAGGTGTCTTATAAGCTAAGCCATCAAGTTGAAACTCTAGATTAACTACCACAAAATACTTGCTGATATGTATCGGCCATAAAATGACTGCCAAGATGTCATAAGAGTAGGTATAAATTAGGAGAAAGAAGGATAATCAGGAGAAAATGACATGACAGAGTCAAGGGGAGGAAAAGTTGCCAGATGAAATGGAAAACAAGCAGCTTAATATGTTTCTGGAAAATCAAGTACAAAGAGGATAGTTTGACTACTGGAATTGATAAAATGAACGTTTGTGGCAAACTTGGCAAGAAAAGCTTCAGTGGGGCAATTAGATGGAACATCTGACTGTAATGAATGAATGAAAGAATGGGAAGGACAAAAAGAAAGAGCAAAAAGAGAAATTTTGCTGTACAGAGAAGCAGAGATATGCTTAAGGAAGCTGAAAGGGCATGGGAGGGCAATGAAGTTGTTTTGATTATTTATAAAATAGAAAATATTGCAGCACATTTCTGACAGATGAAAATGGTTCAATAGAAAAGCAAAGGCTGGTGAGGCAGGAGAGAGAGGAGATTGCTGGAGTCCTGCCTTTGGGTGGGATCCAAAGTAGCAGTACAAGAACTTGGTAAAAAGCACACACAGTTCAGGGAAACAAGAAGCAAAGAAGGTTATGCACATCCAGGGCAAAATGTGATGTGGAATGCCATGGCAGTGAGTTGCCTTCTCATTGCTTCTATGGTCTCAGTGAAATCCTAGAAGGTGCAGGAAGTATTGGAGGCATAAACAGAGGCCTTAGTGTACATCAGTTTTCTGAGTGTGAGAAAATGAATGTAAAATGAATTTGGCTAAAGGCTTCAAACGTTCTTCTCTCATCTGCAGGCATGGATAAAATCATTCGATAAAAATTAAATGTGTCTTCTATTTAACTTTTACAGCAACCATCACTGATGAAAATACAAAGTTTGCAGTAGTTGACCTATTTTCTGTGTTTATAAAAGGTCACTGATACCTAGCTGTCCCTCATCTGAGTTTGTACTCATAACGTTACAGGACAGGAGCGAATGGCCTTAACTAGGTTTTGACAGAATGAGGTAAGTGCTTCATAAATCAGTGTTTAAGAAAATGTTTAGACGGCATCACTGTGATCAATGTAACCATATCTCCAACACAAAAGAAAACAAATGCATACTGAATAAGTCAAAAGCACCTCCCCGAACTAAGTTCTCTGCAAAGCCAGGGCCTTAGAAATCATGAAGAGAGGCCAGAAAAGGAACAGCAAGACAAAGACAACATATCACATGATGTATCTACTCCGTCTGTGCTCAGATTCTAGCGGGGGAAATGACACAAGTATAAGAACTTTAAAAGATGAAAGGCATGACTTACACACTAGGAGATTTATCCCCTTTGTTTGGATGAAATCCTTACTGGAATGCTGGAAAAAATCATCACTGGATATTTAAGCACAGTAGAAAGAAATCTGATTTAAAAGAAAATAAGACCAAAAAATGAAAACCAAATTTCCTTTAGTCTGTCAATGTCACTCCAATGCTCTGGTCTTTCAAAATTGCAAAGTGTCCTGCAGTACCTTTTCACACCCAAAGAACTATATCCAATATAATTCAGAGCTGTGAACATGAAATTCCTTCACAGCATTTTTCTCACTGTTGGCTTACTCAGTCCCCAGGTCATCATAGGCATATTCATGTTACTGGAGAGAAAAGAATTCATCAATGGTCTACAGGGGTCTACTCTGAAGATGTGGCCCAGCAATTTCTCCTCACACAGAGAGCATTAAGTTTTCCCCAGGGAAATCCTTATACACACCAGGGGGGAACTTTCTCGGTCCATTTCGCTCCCATCCAACAGCTAGCCTGTTGTAGTGACATCTCTCTCCAACTACCACCCCTTTATGAGAAGAATACTGACTCCAGTTTTAAGAAGGATATTCTACCCCACTTTCCATCATGTCAAAATGAGGTAATGTGGGTTATTCCTACCAGCACAACCACATTCAGCTTCACGGCCCTCTTCTTGTTAGAAATTATGGACATAGAAAGAGAGGAGCAGCTCTGCTTTTTCTTTGACTTTGTAATTAGTGCATATGTGTACTTCTCAACTTCAAACCAAGAAGGATCAAACAAAATAAGGAGGGCACTATATACTGGTTAGAGGAAAAATTCAAGAGCAAGAGGTAGCACTCATAAATATCTATGCACCAAACACAGGAGCACCCTACTATGTAAGACAAATCTTAATGGACATGAAAAATTTAATGTCTAAGAACACAATCTTAACAGGAGACCTTAACACCCCCTTATCTCAAAAAGATACATCAACCAGATAAAAAATTAGCAAGGAAGTAGCAGAACTGAACCAGAGCTTGGAACAAATGGACCTGGTGGACATATACAGAGTGTTCCACCCAACCACAGCTGAATACACATTTTTTCAGCTGCACATGGGTCATTTTCCAAAATAGACCACATACTAGTCCAGAGGTCATGCGTAAGTATGTGCAAGAAAATAGAAAATATCCCATGCATACTATCTGAATACAGTGTGATGAAACTGGAAATGAATGGCAAAAGAAACCAGAAAAACCCACTAGATACATGGAAATTGAACAACACCCTACTGAGCAATCAATGGGTCACAGATGAAATTAAACAAGAAACTCAACAATATCTACAATCAATGAAAATTCAAGCACAACTTATCAGAATTTATGGGATGTGATGTACGCAGTTCTCAGAGGGAAATTTATAGCTGTGAACTCACACATTATGAAAACAGAACAGGAACAAATAAACACCCTAATGCTGTACCTCCAAAAACTAGAAAAGGCAGAGCAAACCAAACCCAGAGCCCAAAGATGGGAAGAAATCATAAGACTTAGAGCATTTGCCTACTTGACATCTAAATTCTTATTGCAATATTAAGAAAATAATATATTACTAGCCAAAATACAGAAATGGAAACTGTCATAAGACCAATAACACTGAACAATTTTTAGAAAGTGAAAAAGTTATAATACTGGTGATAAAATGAGAACACAGATTATGCAATTTAAAACAAAAAATGATGGAGAAACAATTATAGAAGAAATAAATGTGTCTTCCCTAATTCTGCAAAGGGTGAAACTTGAAGCTGCGTAGAATCAAAACCAGGAAGCATAAGCAGGACAAGAAGAAATTATGATGACAACACATTGGAGTGCAGATGAAGTAATTATGTACACCTCCGCTCTAGGCAGCAAACTGTATATGAGGAGGATCTGGAGAAGTTCTTGTCATGAATATCAGTCATTTGTAAAACATGGAGCTTGTTCCACCATGGTCACGCATTATGGGCACTGAGACTAGAGTGGCATCTTCAGTTCTCAAAAACAGGGGAGACATTGGTCAAAGAGTCCAAATTTTCAGCTGAAAGAAATCAGTGCAAGATAGCCACTGTACAGAACCATAACTACAGTGTGTTAAATGGATGACATGCTAGAGAAGTACTCAAGCAGTAGATTTTAAGCGTTCTTATCACCAAAATATGAAAAAGGCAAGTTAGTATATATGTTACTCTGATTTAGCCTTATTGAAATGTATTCAGATTTCAAAACACCATACTGTACACCAGGAGCATGTTCAATCAGTATTTGTCAATTAAGTAATAAAAATAAAGATAAAAATAAGGACATAAAGGGATAACAACTCTGTACGGAGGTCAAATAGATGAGAGTGTTGAACCCTGGGGTGAATGCAATAATGTCAACTTCCTCCTTGCTTGGCTCTTTCATGTCAAAGTGCTATTGAGCAAATTACTCAATCTTCCATTTAGTAAAGAAATTTATTGAGACAATGTATTCCCATGAGTGCTAGGAAGACCCATTAGATACTAATAATGAACCGAGACTTTCTTTGAAGAATGTGAATTGGGAATCATCAATGGCAATGAAAGAGAAGACATGAGGTGAACAAATCGACAATTTCCCCAAGACAAAGTTGAATTTCATATAAATGATTTAATATTTATGAAATAAAAAATAAAATAACATCAGAGAAAATCAATAGGACATTAACACATTAAAAGAAGAATGCCTTATAAAAATATTTCAGCCTGATAACTGAGAAATTAAAAACCTTCTGTTGAAATTTTTAATATTCAAGATAAAAGAAATTGGATGAATACTTGGGTAAAAAAATACTGATTTATGTGACCAAAAGAAGATATCCTTCCAGAAATCTCTAAGGAAGAAAAGGTAATATAACTATAAAGAAAAAGCAAAGAGCAGTGAGATCTCAGTGGAATAACAGCTATTTAGGCAAGTACAGGGGCCGGGGTCCAATTCCCAGCACCACATGCAGCACTGACCGTAACCCCAGGTGCACTGAGCAGGCCACTGAGACCGGGTATGATGGTGCACGCCTGTAATCCCAGCACGGGGAAGCCAAGACAGAGCATCCCTATGAGTTGAAGCAGTGCAGTGAGATCCTGTGCCAAATACACTAAAAACAGAAACAAAAACTTAGCTTTGACCCAGCAAAAAGTGCAAAATACTGCAAAGGAATACAAAAAAACTCTACTACACAACAAGGCATAACAAAATGCTTGATATCCACTAAAGAATAATCATGCATGTAAAGCTATGGAAAATTGGTCCCATCATGAGAATAGTCGATAATAGGAAAAAACAATAAGTGGCATAGATGTGAGAATTAGTAGACAGAGGTGATACAACAGCTATAAGTGAAAGGCTCCAGTCAACAACTTCTGACACTGCCAGTGCTGTGGATAACCCACTACTATGATGGACTACTGGACTGTATTGGATTACTTGGCTGAATTCACACACCTACGATAGTTAAATGGCAATGGAATACCCATCTCTGACAAAATTTAACAAAAAAAGGGGATGCAAATGAAGGACCATATTGTATCTGTATATACAAAATAATTAGGATAGATGTACAGCTACTTTCTCTTAATTCAATGAGAAGAAAGATTTGTACTAAGTGTTTAGACAAGATATTATATCTGCATCCTGTACTATGAATGACCACTACAAAGACAGAAATACGAAATGTACTAATTATTGTAACTGTCCTACTAACTTGTTTTGAAACCGTATCATTGCTATTTCTTTCTCAATAAAATTAATAAAAAAAAAGTCCATGCCATGAAAAACATGAAGGTGACAAGGAAAATATAAAAATTACCAGAATGTGAAGAAAGGCCCAAATTTAATTGTAGAGAAAAACAGACCTGAGATGAAAATTTATTGAATTTGAACAGCAAGATAGCTCAGCGGCCTAGAGCGCCTGCTTAGGCAAGTGCACAGAGAGACCACAGTTTGGTTCCCGGCACCACATGCCACACAAGCCAGGCCCCCAGGGTCGGCTGAGACAAACACACACAAAAAAATAAAAATTCATTGAATTAAATTAATAACAAATTGGACATTTCAGAACAAATATTGGCCTAGTAAAACAAAACAGAAATAATGAAGTCTTTTTTCAAAAAGTCTTGGTGTCATAGTTAAAGTTTAGAAACAACCCAAATGCCCCTCAACTGAGGAATGGATGAAGAAGACACAGTATTTTGATAGAAAGGAGTCTGACTCAGCTAGACAGCAAGGTAAACTCGAGGCTTTTATATGTAAATGGATGCAATGAGAGCCCATACTCGTAAGTGAACGAAATCAGCCCTGCATGTGTGAACATCGTGTTGCCTCCCTAAGAACCTGAAAGAGCCATTATGGTCTGAAATGGGTAATAGATTCTCTGGAAGGGCAAGAGACTGTGAAAATGGAAGGAACAACTGGGATGAGGAAAAAGAGAAAGAAAAAAGGAAAGAGAGAAAGAAAGGAAGAAAGAAAGGAAAACAATGTAAGATAGCTGAGATAATTGTACTACTATTTGTTTACTGAAAGGAACAGTTAATGTTTAAAAAGTTTTGACCCATTTTATATGTTTATATCTGGTAATCTGATATGAGATTGCCAGATATGAGATTACTTTGAAGACAATAATATGTAGTGCAACAATCATTGTTGATTCCCCATCATTTTTTTTTAAATTCTGTATTTTCTAATGTTTATTATTTTTTAATTCTCTTTAAAATTAAACTTACCCTTTTTCAAAAAGCTTATTGTTAAACTGTATCCCAATACACATTTTCTTTAAACAGTCATCTGTTGCTGGACATAAAGACTGCCAGCAGGATTTAGCTGTTGGGAGTTGTGCTGCTGTAATCGCTGGTGTGCTCGGGTCACCCCGTGTGATATCATAACGTCTTTGGGGAAGATACCAAGTAGAATGGTGGCTGCGTCATACAGAATTTCTAATCTCAGTTCTTTGAGAAATCTCCAGATGGATTTCCACGTGGTCATAGTAGTTGGCATTCCCACCAGCAATGCAGGAGGGCTCCCTTTCACCACTGCCACCAGAGTTTGCTAGTATTTGATTTCCTGGTGTCTGACATTCTTTCTTGATAACGAGTGACACATTTGAGGTATCTGTAGGAAAATGGATGCGCCAGAAAATGTACGACTGAAAGCAATAAATCAGACACCCAAGTTTAAATACCATATGACACACCTCATTTAAGTGAGGCAAAGTACAAACAAAGAAAATGATGGATGGATAGAAAGGGACACGGGCCAAATCTCCTGCGATGAGGAAGGGATCCAAGGGAACAATGAGAGGGCTGAGGAGGAGGGGAAGGTAGATGAGCAGAATAAAGATGTGCGAGCACTGGACCCGAATTACCCCAATCACTGTAGACACTGTATGCTATAAAATGAGCTAAGGCAAATGATACCAAGTACAAAAGGAGGGGAATTGGAAAGGAGTGGAAAGGGAAGAGAGGAAGGGGATACTAAAAAAGAAACACTCTGTGGCATGTACAGATAGCCACTCCTCAAGCTGATTGCATGCTGCATGAATGTAAGCATGTACTAACAAATGAAAAAAAAAAAAAAGGAAGATATCGAAATGATCCCTTAAAAATCAGTATCAGCATTCTCTTTGCCAATATCAAGGGTCTTAATATTTGTAACAAGGTGCTTCAGTTACTCTTTTCTCATTGCTGAGATAAATATCTGACACTCATAATGAAGGAAAGAAAGGTTTATTTAGCTCATAGTTACTGAAGGTTTCAGTCCATACTCCTTGGCTCCAAGGCAGAGCAGCACAGGCCAGAGGGTAGCAGTTCATGGTGGCGGAAGACAGCAAAACAGCAAGAGCACAAAGAAGGAGTGGTGGCAACAATGGCTAAGAAAGCAAGCCTGTCTCCCTTACGTCACATTCAGGTATCTACCCCAGGCTGGGTGTACTACTCGTACCCGTAATCCCAGTGGATCATAAATTAATCACAAACTCAAGAAAGTCAGCCCCATGACTGCATGAGGCTTTTGGAGGACAGCTAAATACAAACCATAACACAATGGAAGCTGCAAGGTGAAATTATTTGAAAAGTGATTGCCAACTTCTACAAATTTATGGAAAACTATGAATAAGCTAAATGAATCCTGAGCAGAAGAAACATGAACACCACACTATTAATATTTTAATCAATGGTCTATTACTATAGCAAAACACCCAAGACAATGAACTTCAGAGAGGCAAGGTCTCTTTCATATTTATGGTGTCTGGGCTTTTGGTCTGTCTCACTGGTCATGTGTTTGGATCTGTGGTGAGTCAGTAGCTCCTGGTAAGTGTAACACAGGAAACAGCTCTCCTCTGAGGAGCAAGGAAGCGAAATGCGAGGGAAATGGAGCCGGTAGCCTAGGAACTCCTTCCAGGCCATCCCCCAGGGCCACACTTCTTCTTAATAGGCTCCATCACCCAAAGCTTTCACCATTTCCCATCAGCACCAGGCTGAGTTCCAAGCTTTATCACCCAAGCATCTGGAGAATGTTCAGGTTCCAAGATCTAGTGATTAATCCTAACCTCACTGTGGAAAGCAGCAATTAAAAGAAAAACTTTTAAAACACCCAGAACAGAGGAAAGACATGAAAGATACAAGAGAACAGGAATAAAGATGAAATCAGATTGCTCACAAGCAATGCAAGTCAAAATATAATGGACACATATTTTAAAGCATTCAATGTAAAATACAACTGTCAGCCTAGAATTCTATACCTATACAAAATATCTTTCCAAAGCAAGCATAAAATGAAATTTGTACCCCAGTCAACAGCAGACAGAGCTCAACAGCAGCATGCTAGCATTACAGTAAATGCTGAAAGGAATCCTTCAGGCAAAAGTGAAATACAAGATGGGAATTTGGGCCTAAGTGAAATAAGGCCAAGCACAGAAAATGCTAAATATATAGGTAAATATAAAACACTTTTTTCATTTCACCTCTTAAAATTTGTTTCACAATTGATGAGATCTGTTGACAGGGACAGATCATATGAGCAATATCAAAAGTTTGTCAAATCAATAGAATAACAACTTTGGGGAATTAGAGTATTATTTTCATCATGAAATTGGGATTTTGTAGTTTCTAATTCTTCAGCGAGACTTGGAGTCAAGCCGATAAGGTGAAGACGCACAGCATCAATTTGTGTATATTGCTTTAATGTGTTCACATTTTACTTTAAAATATTAAAAGGAGGATTTCTGCAAAACTGAGAACTTAAAGTTTTTTTCTCAGACACTTGGCTGTATTCTGACACTAATTTATCAGTGGTTTGGGGAATCAGAGAGCACCGCTAGTCACAACTTAATTTTCTTGGTATCTGAATGTATATTAGTTGGTTCTAAGAAAATAAGGATTGGGGTCTGGGGAGATAGATACCTCAGCGGCATAAAGCGCCTGCCTGGTAAGCACAAGGTCATGATTTCAATCCCTGGTACAAAAAAAGGAGGCATCCTTTCTGCTTTACTACCTTAAAATAAGCATTTCTAAATATTGAAATTGAAGACTATGGCAGATGTCGCCATAAGAGCCTGTTACTGAAAGTAGACCTAACAAACATTATGCTTTCTGTTACAAAAACGTACAGGTGGATTGGACCACCGCATTTCCTGTTATCCCCATTCTAATTTGCTACTGAACACCTATGTAAATTCAACATGTGGTATAAACTGGGTCCTAGTTATTGAATAGCTTATGAATGCTAATTTTGTCAAATAAAGTTGAAAGTAAAAGGGACTCGAGCTGGAACCATTTACTGATAAATGGGACCCCCAGTCCTAGCTTTTTGAGGAATTTCCACACCGATTTCCCTCGTGGTTGAACCAGGCTGCACTCCCACCACAATCTTAAGTGAAACAAATCAGACCTGCATGTGCAAATCGGTCTGTCTCCTTAGTGTGCCAGGCTGAAAAAGAAAATGAAATCTGCGAGGAAAAAGAAGAAATTATTGAGTTGAGGAGGACAGATGAGATAGTGAGGGAAAGTGATTTATTTATGTTACATAAGCAGGATGGTTTGGACAACTGTACTGTGGATTTCTGCTAGTCTGTGGAAAGGAGCACTTAATGCTTAATTTGTTCTGCCTTCTTTTTTCAATTCTTTTTCTGTTCTTAATTTCTTATATAAGTTTTCTTTCTCCTTTCAATTTTGGATGCATATATCTGGTAATAGGAGCAACTACTTTGAAGACAACATGATGCAAAACAACAAACACTGCAAACTTCATAGTATTTTGTTTAGTGAAATTCTGTACCACTTGTAATTTTTCTGTTTCAAAACTATTTTGTACTGTCTTCAAAAATAAATGACATGTCAAAAACATTAAAAAACTTAAATGGAAGGAAAAGATGATTTATAAATCAATAATAATAACATAACGTGTAGATAAAAACCCATGGAAACAAAATATACAAAATAATATAATCTTGGGGAAGGAAATGGAAGTACATTGGTGTAAGGTTCTCACATTACATAAAAAGTGGTATAACATTATTTGGAAATAGACTTCAACACTGCACAGGAGGTAGATTGGGGGAAAACAGGCACAGAAGAAAGAATAGAACTTGGAAAAAAATTAATAATACCTTATGTTTTAGTAGAAGATAACAGTTTGTACAAAAAACCTTAATGCAAAAATAAGTTTTTAGCTACTCAAAAATTAGTAAAAAATTTAAACATTACTATTCAGAACACTACTCAAAAAAGTTTAAACAAAATTATTTATTTTTAAAGAAATAAATGATAAGAAATGTGCACAACGTGAAAAACAGAATTTATAAGGCTCTGTTTGGAATCATTAAAGAATACCTAGATACGGGCGTGGTGGCACAGGCCTGTAATCCCGGCACTCGGGAGGCTGAGGCAGGAGGATTGTTGTGAGTTCGAGCCCAGCCTGAGCTACAAAGTGAGCTTAAGGCCAGCCTGAACTGCATAGTGAGACCCTGTCTCAGAAAGACAAAAAAAAAAATAATACCTAGATAAATGTAGAGCTGTTCCATATTTGCAAACTGAAGTTTTATTATTACAAATATTAATCTGTAGATTCAATGTGCCACAACAAATACCCAACAAAGTATTTTATACAAATTGACAAGCTGAATCTAAAATTCATATGGAAAATTAAGGAATTAAAAATACTCAAAACAATTTTGAAAACAAAATAATAATTTTAGGTCTTACACTACCTAATTTAAAAGCCTTATTACAAAACTATAATAATCATGACAATATAGTATTGGTGTACATATTCACAGGTAGACCACTGAGACAGAATAAAATGTGTATAAGCAGACCAATACAAATGTGGTTAATTAATTTCCAGTTCAAATGGCAACTAGTTAGGAAAAATATAATCATTTCAATAAATGATACCAGAATTACTAGATTTCATATACAAATGTATCTTGACCATTACCTCTCACCATGTAGAAAACATTAATTTGAAATTAAATGTAAACTTAAATGCAAGAAAGAAAAGGAAGTGGCTCTATAAGAAAAGATAAAATTTGAGTGACCTTGGAATAGAAAAATACTTTTAAAATAGTCCATAGTAACCACAATGTACCAAAAAATGTGATATATGATGCGATTGACTTCGTGGAAATTCACAGGTATTCTCTAACCAGAGACTATATATATATATATATATATATATATATATATATATATATATATATATATATATATCAAAGTCTTTGTATAGAGACACTGCCAAGCATTAACACTTCAATACAAAAATGCAAAATAAAAATCTACATTTTAAATGAGCTAAATATTTAAACTTTCCTGTTCTCCAACATACATTAAACACAAATACACTGAATGAGAAAGGAAAACCCAACAAAATAAAACACAAACTGCCCCTGCATTTGCAAAACATTTCAAAGCAGGCAAAATTATAATACGGCATAGCTATGCATATGCATACTGTAAAGCTATACTGAAACAAATATGCTCTAGTCACAACTTTTAGGTTCTCAGTCTCTTTAAGAAGGAATTAGAGGGCATTAACTTCCCAGATATGCACAGCAGGTTTGCGGGGCCTATAATGTTCTATAACTTGAACAGGAAACATGTTTGCATAGATATTTGCTTTATAAACACAGGTTCACTTTTTATAAAATTGATGAAAGATTTTTAAGTAATCAGAAATAGAGTAAAAATAGGGAGCAAATATTACCAGGCACTAGAAAATCGAAGATAAATAAACTTTATGTAACATCTCAAAGCCCAACAAAGAGGGTCGCCATAGGAGAGTGGCAGAGTAGAACACATCACATACTCCTCTGTCCACAAAAAAAATAGATAAACTGGTATAAACTGTCAGAATCCATTGTACAGGACTCGGGAAACTAGTCAAAACTTACAGTAACGATGAGAACGTTTAATGAGCAAAACAGCCTTTTACACTGTAGTAAAAAAAGGCCAAGACTTCTTAGATTTCCCCCTACCATCTTCATTCAGCCCACTAGCAGTGGCACGAAGACGGGAGCCCACATTACTGGTCTAGGTTGCTAATGACAAAGGAAACAGTAAAAGCCTTATTATCAAATAATCTTGGTCACATTTCAGCTAGTCTGGCAGTGTTCTTTGGAACAGTACCAGGAACTACCCTTGCTTAGTCAACTGCACCATGCCCAGGCCTAAGGAGTGCTCTTCAGTGGACTTTACAGAACATATTTGGGGCACGGTATGAAGGACTCTGAAGCAAGGAACAGGTACAAACAAGTGCAATGGGAAAACTGAAAGTCATGTGGCCGTGGTAGTTGGGAAACGAGATGTGGAAGAGTGCTATAAGGGTTTTCAAAGCAAATACATATGAGTAACTGGGAGTCCAGAAGGTCATTCTCCCAGTCTACACACATGGTCAGCCCTGCCCTGAGAAGGCTCTACGCTTTCACCTCTGAGTGACTTTCTTGCTCCAAACAAACAGGATGTGAAGGTTGAATCAGGGGCATCAACAGCTGGATAGACGTAAAATCATGGCACCATAGATCCAATCATGAACAACTAAAAAGTATCTTCTCTTTCTTTTTGAATCTTTTTGATGCCTCAGCCATTTAAGGAACCCTATCAAACACTGTTTGAAGTCTTGGAGGAGAGGAAAATGGAAAGAAACATAAAAGTTGTAGTAAGAGAGAACAGTTTTAAAAAAAAAACTCCCAATTTCAATAAAAAATGTGCCTTTACATATTCAAGAATTTCAGCAAAATGTAATGGTTAACATCAGCTGGGGAGACAGCTCAGAGGCACAAGAGCCTGCCTGGCAAGCACAAGGCCCTGAGTTGAATCCCCACTACAGGAAAAAAAAAGAGATCTACACCAAGACTCATTACAGTGAATCTGCGGAACGAAACATTAAATGTGTTCTTTTACTTTATGGGAGCACAGAAGTCTTCCAGGGCACTGCAGATGCTAAGCATGTGCTCTGCCGCTGAGCCACATCTCCGACCTGCCATACAGAATCTGGAAAGCTGCAGGAGCAGAGTGAGTCCCTCCGTACAATGGCACCTCTGGAAGACGAAGGCTGTGCTTCTCTTCAGAAGCCTTGGAGGCCAAAGACACTGACGTTATGTATCCAAAGTGTCAAACAGAAAAAGGTTGTCAGTCCATGCCTAGCGAGATCATTTTTCCAAAATAGACAAGACCTGGCCACATAAACAAAGGGACAGAATGCTACTGACATATGGAAATGTAAAGGCAGAAATGTTGCTTTTCGCTTCAAATTCCTCTTTCTCAATATATTACTTAAAATGCAGTTGCTCAAATCAGATTTTTTTAGGTACCAGGAATGACACTCGCGACTTCCATGCTTCTATTCTTCTATCCTGCTCTTACCCCTCTATCATCCTGCCCCTCT
>PVKA01021141.1:28888-39339 GCA_004027165.1 Ctenomys sociabilis | reverse complement strand
GACAGTACAGTTGGGATAGATAACGCTGTGCTTCTACATAATTCTATGAGAGGCAAGATCTGCACTAATGGTGGTTGGACAGGATATTATGTCGGCTTTTAGTGCTATGGTCATCCACTAGGTAAATAATTATTGAATCTTTGATATAATTCAGCTATAAAAAAACCTGTAAATATAATTTCATGTATGCACCTTTTACAATACCAAAACGTTATGAAAACAGTTTGCAATGTATTAATTCATTGACTCTGTATGGTTAAGGTGTCTTGAAACTGTCTGATTGACATTTGTATTTTAATAAAATAAAAATAAATGGAAAAAAAATAAAAATAAAAAAATAAATAAAATAAAAAAAACAAAATATAAATTGCCAAAATGTAAATTAAATGCAACTATGGGTTTAAAATATAGTTTATCTATTCAATGAATCAACTAGTACAATATATTGAGATGACAGAAAATTGTCTGTATTGTATACTCCTCAAACTAGTGGCTGCTTATTTATTCTACACTTAATTAGAAGACCATTGATAGGAAGTTTATGAAGCAATCATCAATATACTAAAAAATTATTTTTAATTTCATTTTTTACTGTTGAGGCATAAACTTTAAAATATGTTTCAGGAAATTTAGTTCCTGTGCCTGGTCTAAATGTATGGAATAAATTTTGTAGACTTAAAAAAAAAACAAAAAAAAAAAAAACAAAGTGGATTTTGCTGAAATTCAAAAGATCAAAGGGCCAGGGATATAGCTCAGTGGCATAGCACCTATATGCCTATAGCACAAGGTCTTGAGTTCAATTCCTGTTTTAAAAGCATTATCATTAACTGTTGAGAATGTGTATTGTACTAAAATGAAAAATTCAGAGGAAATGGATAAATTCCTAGAGTCATATGTACTTTACAATAACAAAACTGAACAATGATAATAAAAATCCTAAATAAGCCAGTATGAGTCAGTGCAATTGAAGAAGTAATGACTACCAATGAAGAAAAGGCCAGGTCTCAGCAAATTCCTAGCTGAATTCTACAAAAACATTAGAGCTAATGCCAGTACTCCTCAACGCCAATGAAATTAAAAGAGAAGCTGTACTTTGAAACTCATTTTTGGAAGCAAGCAATATCTTGATTCCAACACTATAAAAAGATGCAGCTGAGAAAGAGAACTATAGGCCAATCTCATTAAAACATGCAAAAATCCTCAATGGTGAACAATGCAGCAAATTGTCAAAAAAAGTCAAACATCTTGATGAAGTTGGAGCCATTCCAGGGATACAGGAATGGTTCACTATATGCAAATCAATGAACATATCATATAAACAGAAGTCAGGGAAAAATCACATAATCATCTCAATAAATAAAGAAAAAGCACTGGGCAAATACCAACATCCATTCATGATTAAAAAAACAAAAATGGAAGAAAATAGGAATTGAAGATCTTTATCTCCACCTGATAAATGCCATCTATGACAAAACCCTGGGCAACATTCATACTAAATGGAAAGAAGCCAAAAGCTTCCTCTCTTAAGATAGACCAAGACATATCTGCTACTACCACTTCTGTTATAGTCCTTGCTCTGTTTCAGAAGTGGTAGTAGCAAATATGTCTTGGTCTTGATCTTAAGACCCTGGTCCTGATTAAAGATTCAGTCTAAAAAATGGGTATCTGAAATGAATAGATACTTCTCAGATGAAGAAATAAGGCCAATACAAGAAAAAATGTTCAACATCATTCATAATTTGAGAATTGCAAATTAAAACAACAGGGCCAGCAAGATAGCGCAGCAGTCTAAAGCCCCTGCTTAGGCAAGCTTAGGCAGGCACAGGGGGCTGCGGTTTAATCCCCAGTACCATATGCTGTGCCAACCCAGCTCGTAAGGCAGGCTGAGCAAGAAAAAAAAAAGGTAAAACAGATATGGGCTCACTACAAAAAGAATACCTTCAAGAAATCAACATCAGGGTCAGCCAGATAGCTCAGTGGATTAAAGTGCCTGCCTAGGCAGACACAGGGCCTGGGGTTTGATCCCTGGTGTTCCCTGCCGACCCCATTCCTTGGGTGCACTGAGACAGCAATTGAGACTGGCATAGTGGTGTGCACCTGTAATCCCAGCGCTGGGGAGGCTGAAACAGGAGGATCACTGATCTTTTTAGTGAGACCCTGTAGACCCTGTACTAAATACATTAGAAGAAAAAAAAATCAGTATCAGACACTGGTGAAGTTGTGAGGAGAAAGGAACCTTTCTTCATTGTTGGTGAGAGTATAAACTGATATAACCACTATGAAACTCAGTTTGGAAATTCCTCAGAAAGCTGAAAAGATTTCCATTTGACCCAGCTATTCCTCTTTAAAGTATCTTCCCAAAGAGTTAAGCACATCATACCACAGTGATGTATGCATATCCATGTTTATAGCAGCACAATTTATAATAGCTAAATCTTGGAAACAGCCTATATGTTCATCAACAGAGGAATGGATTTAAAAATGTATTTATATACAATGAAATGCTACTCTGCCATAAAAAAGGATAAACCAGTCAGTAAGAAAATAGATGTACCTTAACACCATAATATTACATGAAGTAATGAAGAAACACCAGCTTAAATAGTGCATGGTTTTTCTTCTGGGAAAAAACCCTCATATAATTATGAAATAAGACATAATAGGAAAGCATAGAAAAAGCATTGTAGCCAGTGTACACAGTATATCTAAAAGTGTACCTTGACTTAACTGTCTTACATGTTTTATATGTCCTTTGGCCTATTAGTTTGGATTTCAGTATGTATATATAATTTTATAAGTTAATCTGATGCCAGAAAAATAGAAGGGGGTAGAGGTTGAAATGTGTTATATAAATATAATAATCCCCTACAGTGAACATAATCATTACATACTACAAAGATGTACTAATAAAAGTAAACATAAATTTTAAAACAGTTACACCATTGAGATACTTAGTTGAACCAACCTATGCTAGTTTACCAGTGGCTTGTCAGACTATAAACATGTAAGCCAATTCCTCTATTACTCCCCATATAGCTATATATTTATATACATATCCTATTGGTTCTGTCCTTGTGAAGAGCACTAATGTACCCAGTAACCTCGTTTTTCTGCTATATTGATCCTTTCCCCTAAGTCCATTAACATGGACCTTTCTTAAAGATCCCAACTGATGGAACTTTTCATGTTCTGCTTCTCATTGAACTTCCATGAGTGTTGCCCTGCATGTCTATTCAGATCTTTTAAGTTTTCTTAGAGAGTTGATTTAAATTTGCTGGCTGGGGAGACTGCTCAGTGGTCTAAGTGCCTGCCAGGCCAAGTGCAAGGATCCAAGTTTGATCCCTGGTACCACATGCTTTGCTGCCATGCTGGCCACCAAAGCCAGACACACCTGTAATCCCAGTGCTGGGGAGTGTCAGACTCCCCACTATGAGTCTGAACTGCATAGTGAGACCTTGTACTAAATAAAAAGATTTCTTTTAAAGTTAATTTTAAAAAGCTTGCAGGTGAGGTGAATGGTAGGCTTGAGGGGATGTTTCTTGGGGATTTTCATTTTATTCTGTCAAGCCTTAAAATGTTGATTAACATTTATTCAAGATTTAGTTTTCAATGAGTAGACTTTCTTAGCATTTGAACCAAAATATTGCCAAAGTAGCAGTGCACATGAGTTTTTTTCAACAAAAATGTGATGGTGCCTTGACTAAGGGCATGTGTATCACATGTATCTAGACTGCATTTATGGAAATAAAGAATCTAGGAATTGAAATTAATATTTCCATCGTAGGGGGCCAGGGAGATGGCTTAGTGGAATAAGCGCTTTCCTGGCAAGCGCAGGGGCCTGAGTTCAATCCCCAGTCCCGCCAAATAAAAAGAAAAAGAAAGAAAAATATTTCCATTGTATTAAAAAGATCACAATAGGACCAGGGATATAGCTCAGTGGCATAGCACCTGCCTGGCAAGCATGATGTCTTGAGTTCAATTCTCAGTACTGCCCCCACCAAAAATCTGACCATAATGAAACTCTTACACTTGGTTCTAGTGGGCATATTTTAAATGACCAGGTTATAATATAGCAACTGTAACCAAGTAATAAATATTTTCCTAATGACCATTAATATTGTGAATAAAATATTTTATATCATTTTAAATAATTTTGATTTATCATCAGAATATAGTGGTTAATGGGCTGGATAGATGGTTTGGCAGCACAAGCATCTGTCTTGCAAGCACAAGGTCCTGAGTTTGATCCCCAGTACCGCACACTGTGCCAGTCCTGAAACCAAGTGTGGTGATGCACACCTGTAATCCTGGTGCTGGGGAGGCTGAGATAGGAGGATCACTATGAGTCTGAACTGTGTAGTGAGACCCTGCATCAATTTAAAAAAAGAAAAAGATTATAGTGGCTAGGGAAGGAAGTGCTTTCAGAGGCTGGGAGGTAGAATGATACTAGGTGAGTTATTTAATATCAATGAGACCATAAAATTGTTTCACAAAAGATATATTTTCATTCATGACTATTTACATTTTCATATTTATTCAAAGTATCATACAACTTACATATTCTGAAATGTTTCATGCTTTTAAACTATTTACAGTTGTCGGACAGGAAGCGTAAACTAAAATAGTCAAATACCATCATAACGGAAAGTGACCAGCCAGTCACTTGAGGCTTCTCTTAAATTTGCCAATCAACATTCACAACAGTTACCTTAATAATAAATTATCATTCATGAAAAAATCAGTAGTAATTTTAAACAATTCATAAATAAGTATGCTCTGTGCAATTTACACATTTAATATCCTGTGGATATTAAAAGCTTGTTTATCATCACATTTCCACATTACACTATCAAATGAAAAATTTCCTAAAGAAGAAACTGAAGAAACTTGAAATAAAACCAGAAGACCTTCTGGAATTTTTAAAGCTCTGCCTGCTTTACAGGAGGAGGTTCCAGTTTACGTGAAAGGGCAGTTAAAATCTGGTTGAATTTCTCATATCTTTCTGTCTGATTGACTTTTGCACCTTTACTGCCCCATAGTAATCGCACTTGAAATTCCGTCTTAAAGATTTCATTCATTTCTTCATCTGGTTGGAAGCCTAATCAAAATAAAAGAAACAAATTAATTTCAGTTCTGCCTAAAACACAGTGTTAAAAATGACTAAAAACTTGCCTTTTAAAAAAATTATTTATTGATACTGGGTCTCACTACAGCTTGGACTCATAGTGATCCTGTTTCAGCCTCCCCAGCAATGGAATTACAGGTGGGGGCCACCACACCCAGTTTCAGGGCTGGCACAGTACACCCAGGGTTCTGGGGCTGGCAAGGCATGTGGTACCAGGGATTGAACTTAGTTCTTGTGCTTGCCAGGCAGGCTCCTAGACCACAGAGCTATCTCCCCAGCCCTGCCCTGTGTATGTTATCTGTGCATTTTATGATGGTAAGTTTGTATTGTTGATTAATGATCATAAATATATAATTTTAAAATACATCATCTAGTTTCTTCCCCAAGCACCAACCAGCCAGCCAGCCAGCCTGCATCCACTTTCTATTGCTATGGTTTTGTGTTCTTTAAAAAAGTTGATATAAGTGGAATTATACAATATGAACTTTTCTGTCAAGCTTCTTTCACTTACTAGGATATTTCCAAACAATTTTCTTATTAATAATTCATTTCTCTTAGTAGTACTAGTTGCCATTTATATGGATATACCAGATTTTGTGTACCTTTTCACTGACTGATGGACATCTGGATTATTTTCAGTTTCTGGCTATTATAAATATGGTCAACATTTGTGCAACAGTCTACAGATATGTGTTTTTATATCTGTAGGAAAAGAATTGCTGGGTCTTACAGTAAGTGTATGCTTTTAAAGAAACTGTCATAACATGGTAAAAATAAAGGAGAATCAAAAGCTTGAGGCTAGGCAACCTAGAAGGATACTGTTTCAAAATTTGAAAAGTCTTGGGTTTGTGAAGGCCTTGAGTTCAATTCCCAGCATGGGTATGTGTATCAGGAGGGCTGTCATAAACTCTTATTACAAAATAGTTTTGCTATTTTATATTTGCACCTACAACACATGAAGATTCCAATTTCTGTATGTGCTGCTAACTTGATCTTAACTATTTTTTTAATTGTAGCCTTTCTATATTGTGGTAAAATTGACAGTTCTCTAATGATTTATAATATTGAACATCTTTTCATGTTGTTGCTATTAACTCTTGTTTTGATGTATTTTGTCACTCTTATGTATGTACTGTATGTACAAATCTTTTGTCTACTTAAATTGTCTTTTCATTGAGTTGTAAATCATCTTTATGTAATCTAGCTGTGTCCTTTATAAGATACACAGTCAGCAAATATTTTTTCCTATTCTGTATCTTACCTTTTTATTTTCTTAATTGTGCAATTTTAAGAACAAAATTTTAAGTCTTTATTTATCAGTGTTTTCTGTTGTGGTTTATGCTTTTGTGTCCTGAAAAACCATTGCTTAACTTAAGGGCACAATGGATTTATGTTTTCTTATCAGAATTTTATGCTATAGTTTAGTCCTCACATTTTCATCTATGGTCTATTTTGGATTAATTATTGTGTGGTACAAGGTAAAGGTTGAGGATCATTTGTTGAAAGATTATGCTCTATTTAGTGAATTATCCTGGTGCATCTGTCAAGTTTGGAAGTGTAAAAGATTTCCCATTTCCTAACTCTGTTTTGGCCTACTGGAGGCCAAAGATGCTCAGCTGGCTCTATAAGAAGAGGGAGTGAGTTATCTAACTAGAGCTGTGTCATTCTCATCCTTTATTTTTGCTGAACAAATTTGTCATTAAAGGTGCTCATACTGTCTATATCACAGGGTCTTGGTGGTGGAAAGAACATGTCCTTTCAAGAGGATAGCAGAATGTCATTCATGAATAACCAATCAGATAAAAGTAATTTCTATTTATTCAGTTAACGTGTTTTGAACCCCTTACCTTGCACTTGATGCTGGTGAACAATCTAATCACTTCCAGCACTGCAAATTGTTATATAAGTTTGTGACAGGATCAAATGAAAAGTTGTCAGTTATCTTTAAAGTGATTCATATAGCAGCTTTAAACACATTTTTCTCAAGTCTACCCAAATACAGTATTAGCTTGTGAAAGTTCTAAGGGGATGTATTTAATGGATTTAATGTAAGTAGGCACTCTAGTATCTGTTGACTTGTGTGCTTTTGTTGTTTGAATTTCACACTGCCAAACCTGAGGACTTTTGAGGATAAGTAACAACAGGTATTTGGTACTTAAACCTGCAACTGACACAGTACAAACTGTTCAGTCTCAAACTGTGGTTCTGAGGCAACAACTTTCTTTTAGGATGGAATGGATGGGTCTGTCTTGTCCCATGTAGCTCCTAACCTTATGGATCAAAGTGTAGGTCCTTGACATGATTTAAAAATTATCTAGAAATAAGAGAACACGGTCATCTCTGATAACTGACTTGGGAAAGCCCTTATTCTAGCCTTTGTTTCCTAACCCCTCACCCTCTGCCCAGCACTCCTCTACACATTCACCAGAGTGATTCACTTTAAAACATAAGTCTGACTAGGTGGCATGCTCTTGTTTCAATCCTTTTTGTGTCACACTCCTACAAAGAAAGCTGTACTCACTCCTTGTTTCTATATCTCCAATTGAAATTCCCATCCTTTTTCATCTGTCTTTGGGTGAATTGCTTCTGTACTTGAACAACCAAGGTGGTGGTGTTTTTCTGCTGTAAATTATCCCCACATGCTAACTCTCTGCCTGCATCTCTGACCACATCAGTTACTTTTCCTAAGTTTTTATGGTACACTCTTACTGCCTGTTGCTGAAATGCCTAAGAGCCTCTCTGCACCTACCATGTCTGTGATAAATATTTACCAAACCAACTGAGAAAGATGTATTCTGTTACTATAGTGCTGGGAGCAGGGGAACCCACTTGCCAGTGTGTCTGGGAGAAGAGAAATACAGGTAAATGCAGTCTACATAAAACACCTCATGGTAGCTTGCAACCTTTTCCAGTCTCACTTCTTAGAGGTACTAATAAATACTTTCTTGACCCTGTGTTGCTGTTTATTCACTGACATACCAGAACATAAGATAGAAAGAAAAAAAGATAATTGAGTCATTTGGAATTGACTTCATGATCCTGTTGTGTGGGAAATATAATTCCAATGCCTTAATCTTTCCCCCTGGTCTTTTTACTAATTGAGGGCATCGGTGCTCTGTCACAGAGCAGAGAGAAGCTCACAAAAAACAAACCCACAAACAAAAAAGCACCTCCTACCTGCCAGGGCCCTCTCAGCATTTATCCTGTAGCTGTCCGCAGCTTCTGCCATGCATCGGGCTGCTGTCAAGTGGTTCAGCATAATTTCACAGCTTTGGTCATTTTTTTCCCACATATCAATTCCTTCAAAAGTGACAGTCTGACGCTCCATTAAGGTCACAAGTGGCATCAGCAGTGGGACAGATATATTACTTGGGGGGTTACACATGGATTCTGAAAAATAAGGAATAAAGTTTTCCATGTCATATTTCATTGAAAGCTAATTATAGAATGAAGTCAGTGGTGCTGTCTTATAGCAACTGCAAACGTACAAATGATGTTTTCCCCCAATAAAAGCCTTATGAACCAACAGCAGTGCTGCAGACAACACAGGGTCTCCTGACAGGTCCAATTAGATGCTTTGAACAGGTATGACTTGCTGGGCTTTGACACTACTGGGTGGCCAATGGGCTCTCACCTTACCCTCTTGTGCTCACCTCTGCCTTCATGAAGCATTTTGCTGAAAGGTTTCAACTGTTTCTCATAGAGGATGGCAGTTTGGGTGTAGTGGTGCCGCAGGGCAGTCCATGTCTTTTCTAATCTTACAATCTGAAAGAAAGGTGGTGTTGTTTCAAAAAAGGCTATTTTTAAAAAGTAGCTTTCTGCTTAAAGTTTAAAGTATGATCAGTACACATGATAAAAACATGAAAAGCAACATTATAGAGAAAAATCCCCATCCTTATCCTATTCAGCATTGTTCTAATGGCCCATTCCAAAGACAGCCCTGCTTGTATGTGTGCATCTGTCCAATCTTTTAAAAAGAAATCAATGCATACAATACTGTAGATAGTTTTCTTGCTTAAAAATCGGGTCATGTAAGTACACATGGAACAGCCTTATTTTGTTAAATTCCTTTATAATGTTGTACTCTAGGGATTAGCTATAGCTTAGTCTCTGTAGGTAAAGGTTTTAAACACTACACAAAATCATCTTGTAAATCTTTGCATGAGTGAAAGTATCTAGAGGATAAGTTACAAGAA
The DNA here is from genome assembly GCA_004027165.1 of Ctenomys sociabilis. NCBI lineage: Eukaryota > Metazoa > Chordata > Mammalia > Rodentia > Ctenomyidae > Ctenomys > Ctenomys sociabilis. Next base: position 30,018 of record PVKA01021141.1, on the reverse strand, counting down.
GTAGAGCTTCCAGGCCAAAGAGTACATAAATTTTAAACATTGATAAGCGCTACTGAGCACTCCATGTAGAGGCTGTACTAATGGGAGGGTCCAGGAATGTGAGGCAAGCACTTTAATACTGCTTGTATGTAGTGTCTGAGACAGAGACACTATCCCAACCATGTGATGCCAAAGTTCTTTCCTTTTTGACTCTTGAACAATAGAACACCAGCATATGCCACTGACTCAACTGTCCTAAGATGAATGGTCCCCCCTTCACACCATAAAACCAGCATGCCTAAGTGTCTTTTCAGTTTTCTTCATAAAAGCAGGATGGACACTGGTACTGGAAGAATGAAAGCCAACTCTATGTAAGTTATCTGGAGAATTTCATTTATCCTCACACTGCCCCCATGAGGCAGGTACTTTGGTCTTATAGACCAAAATGCGGAAAACGACACAAGTTTATCCTTTGTGTCAGAACACTATTCCGTTGTGTACAAATAGTACATTTTCTTTACCCATTAATTTGTTCAAGGATATAAAGACTGCTTTCAAGATTTAGCTGTTACAAATAGTGCTGCTATAAACTTGAGTATGCATGGATCACTATAATATGATGACTTTAACTCCTTTGGGAAGATTCCTAGAAGAGGAATACAGTAGTTGAGTCAAATAGAACTTCTAGATTTTAGATTTTGGAGGTAACTCCATACTGATTTCCATAGCAGTTGTACTCATTTACAATTCTACCAACAATGTAGGGGGGCTTCTATTCCCCACCATCTCCCTAGCATCTGTTATTATTTGATTTCTTCATGATAGCCATTCTTTCTGGAGCAAGACAGAATCTCCTGTTTTAAATTTCATGTTTCTAGTAACCAGTGATGGCAAACATTTTTTCATTTACTTATTGGTTATTTGTGTTTTCTTCTAAGAAATCTCTATACATTTGTCACCCACTTTTTGATTGAGTCTTATTTTTTAGTGGGGACAGTCTTTTTTTTTTTTTTTTTTTTTTTTTTTTTTTTTTTTTTTTTTTTTTTTTTTTTTTTTTTTTTTTTTTGTTTTTTTTTTTTTTTTTTTTTTTTTTTTTTTGAGTTCTTTATATAGATATTACTCCTCTGTCTGAGATATACCTGATAAAATTA